>PVJS01000385.1:122296-135077 GCA_004027185.1 Glis glis
CTCTCTCTCTCTCTCTCTCTTCCTCTCTCTCTCTCTCTCTCTCTCTCTCTCTCTCTCTCTCTGTTTTCTTGCCTCTTTCCTTGCGTCCCACCCCCTGAAGCCCCTCAGAAAATGCTGTGCATTTTGGAGACGTGAGAATTCATTCAAAATTCTTAAAGCATTTGAGAATAGCTTGTTCTAACATACAGGTGGGGAGGAAAAGAGAAGACAGTTTTCCCCGCGTCCCTTCCCGTGGAGTAAGAGATCTAGCTCTTTGCGTTTGTGCAATAACTACTTGTGGTGAGAGCAGGTAGCGCCACACCCCTGTCCAGACTACTAGCACACACAGCACAAGACGCGTTCCTCACGGCGGCGGCCTCCTTGGACAGCCCTCGCAAGCTCAGCTCCCCCAGTGCATCGTGGTGTCTTACATTTTAGCAGTATTTTATATTTTCTGTAACGCACTAAGTCTTAGATGTTTCTAGAGCTCGTTTGTTAACGCTCACAATCACAGATTTTTTTTCCTTAATCCTCACAAAGACCCAATTGACCAAAAAGAAGAGAGAAGAAAAAAAAGGCGTCATTTTTGTACAAATAGCTTTGAGAAGCCTCTTGTGTTGCTGTGACTCATCTCTGATAACATTTTATTTCTTGCTATTTGTTTTCTACATTAAGAGTCAAAGTTGATGTGGCTGGCGCGGGGAGGCCCCGCCGGCCCTCGGAGTCGCCCTTCTGTCTTTGGTTAGCCATACGATGTTTGTTCTCAGCACTGTACAACGGTCCCTATATGATATGGAGAAGCAATATCACTGAAACTCACACCATGTATTATTATTCACTAGCACCCTAGGTGTGATAATTGAAGTAAATATCTTTTATACAAACACAAGAATGTGTGGGTTGTTTTTATTTAAAGTGCTCTGCCCTGAGGAAATGCAGCAAACACTTTCATTGGGGTCGGAAGGGCACCTTGAGAATCGCTGTCCCTCCATCTTCACGCGCATCCTCTGGCGTGGGACGCAGGGATCTGGGCGCTCGCGGCCTCGTTCCCTCTGCTCCATCCCTGCACACCGAGACCTCCCCAGGGGCCTGCCTTCCGCGTGATGTTGTCACCCTTGCTGTCCGGGTATCGGGTATCGTTGAACCGAGCATTTACTGTCTCGCTGGCATCCGCTTCCTTGTCTGTCTAATGGGGGCACTTGCCTGTCTTATGGGCTTGTCATGAAAACCAGGAATGGTGGCCCCCCTGCTGAGTGCAGCACTAGACTGACTGTATCAGCCCAGTAATGGGCTTGGGTGACCAGGACCTCGCCTACTCTGGGGCTTCTCACTTGTCCCTGGCTCCTGATGTGAAGTAGGACAGGCAAGGGTACCGCTTAGCACTGGCAAGTGAGAAGGAAGAGGAAGGAGAGGTGGTGGCTTGGGGGTTTCTGGAATGATTGGGCTCCTGAGACGGGGCCTTTCCAGCCGGCGCTAGGGTGCAGAGGAGGGAGAGCCCTGCAGAGTTGGCTACAAGGCCACCCCCTACCCGGGTGACTCAGGATGGTCTTGTTTTGAGATCTACCGGGTAGGAACAGTATTGCCATCTACACGATGTGGGACTAGTCCGGGGCGTCATTACTTGGTTGTGTGTTATTTGGAGATTACAGAATGTGAAGTCCCCTCATGTGATACCTAAGCTTGATCCTCTCTGAATTAAACTGATTTGGTCCTCCCTCCAGTGGGGGCCCCCAGCAGCCCTGAGTCCCCTCCAGCCACTCAGGGACCCCGAGTGGCCTCTGAAGCCAGCCCCTCCCACAGGAGAAATTAGCTTGAGACTGGAAGCAAGCGCTCTGCAGTTCTGGCATTTGGCAAACTCAATTCTAAGTCCAGTGGCTAGTTTAGGTGGGCTCCTACTTCTTAAAGGTCTGTTATTAACTAAATTAGACTATAAAATAGAAAACAAACAAACAGCCCCAAGTCTTTTTTTACCCAGAAAGCCTCCCCATGTGCCTTTAAAATGAAATTTAAGCCAGGTATGGTGACACACACTTGTAATCCCAGTACCTGGGAGGCTGAGACCGGAGGATTGGGGTTCGCGGCCAGCCTCAGCTACTTAGTGAGGTCCTCCGCAACATAGTGAAGTCATTTCAAAATTAAAAAATAAAATAAAATAGGACTGGGGGTGTAGCTCGGAGGTAGAATGCCCCTGGGTTCAATCCCCAGTACCACAAAAAAAAATGAAATTTAATTAAGCAAAACTCTGGTTTTGTAAACCACCAACTACAGAGGTGGAAAGGGAAGCAAGACTTCAAGCTCCAGCTACAGCTGGGAGAGGCCCCGCTCCGGGCCAATCACTCAAGTTCCAGGCCTCGGTCTTCTTGCCTTCCCTGTAGCTAGGTGGGTCTGAACAAAATTGGGAGCTTTACTTGGTGCTCTGAGGAGACACGATTGCAGATATACAGGGTGGCATCAGAAGATGATGCAGAATACTTGCACACGTGAGCCGTCTGCATTGGTCCTGTCTGCCTGTGTTTAACAGGACCTCCGGGTGGCTGCCTTAGGTATGTGGCTCCTCCTCCATGGTCCTAACAAGCCCGCTTCAGAAGCACATGCAGCCTGCTGGTCTCCACGTCAGCTAGCCAGTAGTTCTTACAAGATGGCAGAGGCCCACCTGGTGGCTTGGCAGGCCCTAGAAAACTGTTGGGATATTAGCAGGGACACTGGCCAGCAGGCTGTTGATTCCAGCCTGACCTGCTCAGCATGGAGCAATCTGCCTTAATGGCGTGAGAGGTACAGCCTGGGCCTGGCCTGGCAGGTACTGCCGACATTCCCACCTTATCCATTGGCTCAGACCCTCAGGATGTCAACAGGAAGGGCCTATTTTTTTTATCCCCCCAAGCAAAATCAATTGTAGACAAGTAGCCCAGCTGCTCTGTTGGGGGCAGTGGCGGGCACTACAGGGAATAAAGTTTAAGGACCCCTATCTGTTCAGGGAAGCTTTGGGCCGTCTCAGGGGTCAGGTGGCATTAGAATTCCAGTATCATGGCATGCCGGGCGTGGTGGTGCACATTTGTAATCCCAGTACTTGGGAAGCGGAGACCGGGGGATCCGGGTTCGCGGCCAGCCTCAGCTACTTAGTGAGGCCCTCCGCAACTTTGTGAGACCCGGTTTCAAAATAAAGTATTAAAAAAAAACAGGGCCGAGGGTGTAGCTCAGAGTTAAAACACCCCTGGGTTCAATCACCGGTACCGCAAAAAAAAAAAAAAAGAATTCCAGTATCATCTCTTACCAACTAGCGACCTTGGGCAAGTCAGTGGACACTCGGGACATCTCTAAAAAAATTTTTACTTCCTCGCGCTTCAGTCTCTGGCTCTGTAAAAGGGATTATAAGAGTGCCACACTCTCAGGAAGCACTGAGGGATGTACTTGGAAACAGTCTGGCACAGGCCCTAAGTCTTATTTGTTGTGGTTGCTGACAAGTGTCTTTTCCATCGTCTTCTGGTTGCTGGAGTAGCTCTCTCCAGTCAAGGCTTTTTCTACCCTATGCCAGGGCAGGAGTCATCCCTGACCCCTGAGCTGGCATCTGACTCAGTCTTGCTCCTAATCAGGCCTCCTCTGGTGACCTAGAGAACCAGCAGCTGCTAGCCCTACTGTGGCTTCTGGTGAGGCCCATGATGGGCTGGTTGGCACACAGTTTAGGCAATAGAGTCCTCCATACCTTAATCTCCTCCAGGCTCCTGCCCTGGCCCAGGTCAGAAAACTCAAGTTTCTGGTGCCTGGGGTGACAGAGGCTGCCATCCCCATATTCAGCCACCAAGTGGGAAGAGAGGACCCTCCCTGCTGCTCAGTCTTGGGGACAGAGGGCTGCACCTCCCGTGGCAAGTGGTATCTGACAAGGCAACTCCACCCCATTAGAGCCAAACCCAGGTGCCTCGTGTCTGAGGAAAATAGAGCCCCCAGCAGCTTCTATAGATGAGGCAGTAGTTCTCAGCTGGTGGTGACTTGGTCCCTTGGGACATTTGGCAATGTCTGGAGACATTTTTTGGCTATCACAATAGGAAGGTACTGCTGACTGGTACCTTGAGAAGAGAGGCTAGGGACACTGCTAAATGTTCTACAATGCACAGGACAGCCCCCCACAACAAAGAAGGCCCTGGCCCCAAACATCATCAGCATTGAGGTCTAGTGTGGGGACAGACACAGGCCCGCCACCAAAGTCATCTCTTGGAGCTCCTTCATGGGTCGACGCAGCCGATACTGACTGTGACCTTGTGACCTGGTCTGAGCTGGGACGTGTTCCTAGCTAGGCATGTGGCAGCCTTGAGTTGCTCACGAGCCCAGAGGAGTGCCAGAGCAGGGTTCAGAGCAAATGCCCAGGCTTTTGTGTTGAGGGGTGTTGGTGGCTGAGCCCTGACCTGGGGAAGGGCCAGAGGGCAGTGTGGAGGAGTTGCCTTGAAGCAGGTAGAGACGCATGCCAGCTAGACAGAGAGGGAGAGGGGGAAGGAGGCCAGGACACAGCACACGCACAGAGGAGGCAGAAACACAGAGCTGCAAGCAGCCATGCTGGGAAAGGGTGGTGCAGGGAGGAGAGGGGCAGCACTTCCTCATGCTGACCCCGCCACACCGTCCGGAGGGCGGCTGTGCTGGACGAGGCTCATCCTTTCTGTATGACATCTAGAAGGACTCCATGTTGTCAAGAGCGTCTACAGCCATGGTTGGGGCGAGAAGGTCCCAACTAGGGAAGTGTGCACTCACTGGCATGGGTGCAGGGCCCTTGGGCTCTGGCACTGGCCAACCTGAGGCCCATGCCAGGTGTGGCTGAGACAACTTAGACATGGGCTGGAAGATGAGTTCAAGGAGAGACGCGGGCTGGAGGTACACAGCTTGTAGATGGCATCCGCTCTGGCCAGTGCCCATGAGGGGAGGAGTAGAGGTCTAAAGATGGGCCTTGGGCACAGCCACGCGCAGAGTTTGGCAGGAGAAAGAGGACCAGGCAAGGAAACTGAGAAGGAGTGGTGGTGTGGAGGAGGCCTGGGAGGGTTGGGGACCTAGGCACCTGCTGCCAACGCAGCAGCCAACATTAGGGCTGAGAAAGGAGGATGTGGCGATGCATGGAGCTCACTGGGAACCCGGGCAGGTCCAATTGGTGTGGTGGGAATGGTTTAAGGAACTGGAGAAGAGGTGTTGCACGTTTGAGAATGGACAACTTCTTCAAGGCAAACGTTTTGCTAGAGGGGGCAGTGGGGTCAAGAGAAGAGGGGTGTGTGTGTGTGTGTGTGTGTGTGTGTTTCCAGATGGGAGAACATCATGCTCTTACGCCAGTACTAGGGAAAGAAGCCAGAGCCAATGCTGCAGGACAGGGGCAATTCGCTGGGGACACCCTTGTGTGGGGGTGCATGCAGCGGCCACCTGCGGGCAGGAGCCAGCTCAGCAGCCATCTCAGGCTACCTGGGGGAAGGGGGTCTGTGCACAGGTGCAGGGGGAGGGGTGGCCATGGGGTGGTGTGCATTGGCAGCTCTCCCCCTACCTGACCAGCCTGCAGGTGGCTAATTGTGTGTGTGTGTGTGTGTGTGTGTGTGTGTGTGTGTGTGTGTGTGTTACTAGGGATTGAACCCAGGGGCATTCTACCTCTGAGCTATACCCCCAGACCTATCTTACCTTTTATTTTGAAACAAGGTCTCACTAAGTTGCAGAGTCTCACTATGTTGCTGAGGCTGTCCTGGAACCTGTGATCCTCCTATCTCAGCCTCCTAAGTACTGGGATTACAGACGTGCACCACCTCTCCCGGCTAGGTGGTTAATAAGACAGGGTCCCTTGCGTTCAGGAAAGTCACGGGCACGGGCACAAGGTGCCATCAGGCTCCAGCTGCAACAAGCTCCTGCCCTGGAGCCATCCTGTGCCTTGACTAAGCAGAGTGCAGCCTCCTTAGGTCTCAGCCTTGATGTTGCTCTGATTTCTTTCTCCCCTCTGTGAAATGTACCCTCTAGAAGACACCCCCCCAGATTCTCTGAGAACAGGGTCCCATGAACCTCCATAAGGGGAGAGGGCCATCTTGGGCCCTCCTCATAGGGACACCAGTCAGAGGCGAGGCCACCCCCCACCCCTCTGAGGCTTGCTCATCCCCAGCACCCTTTCCCCTGTTGCAGGCTCTCCCGCCCCACCCTGCACACTCCTCAAGACCCTCTCTCTTGTCCATGACCCCCCAGCGTGCCACCCACTGCTCAGCCCACTCTGCCAGCACCCGGTCCACACCTCACCCAGCCTTTCTGTACTTTGAGACACCTGTGACCCTCCTTATTCGTGGACAGTCCCTCTTCCACTTGGTGCCTGAACACACTTCCTCCTGAACTCTCTGCTGCTTCCTGCCACCTCTCCTCGAGGTCTTCATGGGACCCTCCTGAGATGTCCTCTATGTGCTTCTGGCCACCGCCACTGCAGCCCTCTCTGAGCTTCCTTATCTGCCACTGGGGCTTCAGCCACCCCTGGGCCAGGATCTCTCCTGCCTCACGCCCCCAGGTCCAAGACCCCACACACATCCCCTTAGCTGTCCACTAGTACTTTATACTTCCAGAGCCAAACCAAGCTGTCCCCCACCATCCCCCATTTCAGGGGGCCAGGGCCAGGCACAGGCCCCCTCCTGGGTTCTAGACAAAGGGGCTCATACCATTACCAGTACCTTCTCCTTCTTGGCCCCAGGTCTAATAACCCACCGAGGTCATGAAATCCCTAGAGGGCAGGCCCAGAATTGAAGCCCAGCTCTGGAAGATGCTGGCTCAGATCCTCCCTTGATGCCATGTGGCCACCCAGAGACATGACCCCAACTCATGGGTCTGCGCGTCCCTTCCCCCAGCAGAGGAGGCAGGGACAGCCCACATTTCTCTAGTCAGGGTCTGTGGCTGAGGCCTCTCTATCGGGGAAGCCCACACAGGCCATCTCCTGGCCCTCGCATGCTCCCAGCATGGAGCAGTGGGTCCCGAGCATACTCTGCTCACTGCTGGGACAGCGTCCAGGCCCCACCCACACCCTGCCTCTGCTCAGCCTCCTCTCTGAGCCTCACAAGCAGCCATTCCCCATTTCTGCTGCACGCAGACCCTGGCCAGTCCTCAGCATCGCCCACAGCCACCTCTTCAGGGATGGCCTCCCCAAACACTGAGCCCTGCACCCGGGTCTCCACGCAGTACTGCAGCCCTGGGGTCTGGGAGCGCTCGCAGCAGCCACAGGCCACCCGAGCACACTGGCTGTCACAAAGATGGCCTGGCTCCAGCCAGACTCAGGGCCTCGCACATGCACAGAATGTCACCTGTATGCACAGGCAGGGACCGTGTGCCCACCCAACAGCAGGCCGAGGCAGTCTCGCCTCCCCCGCATCCGCAGGCGGCTGTGGGAGATATGGGTTGCTCCCACCAGTCTGTGCTGGGGTGGCCACAGACTGGTGTCAGATAAAAGGAGCAGGCCAAGAAGTTATCTCATGGGCCTTTCTTTACTCCATCCCTGAGGCCGTACTTCAGCATGGCTCCCTAAGTACCTGCTCTGGGCCCACCTCCAGGGACAAGGTTCACTCTGGATGAGCAGCAGTTATGTCTCCATAGGCTCCCCCATCTCGGCACTGTCCCTGTGACCCCTGGGCACTACCCCCGAGGCGGGGTACCATTCACCTGAGCCTTGTCTGGGGTTCTGTGTACCCTACTCACACAGGATCAGTCCCAGCACCATTCTTGGACAGACTCCTGTGTGTGTAGCTGTTCCTGTGGCCACCTGGTGCCAGTTACTGAACCCATCCCCTCCCTCAGTCCAGATGCTGCACCTCTATTAATGTCACCCAAGCTCCCATTAGCGCTCTCTCTCTCTCTCTCTCTCTCTCTCTCTCCCCCCCCCTCTCTTTCTGTGGTGCTGGGGATCGAACTCAGGTCCTCATGCATAGTAGGCAAGACCTCTACCACTGAGCTACATGCCCATCCCTTTTTTTAATTTTACTTTGAGGCAAGGTCTCACTAAGTTACTCAGGATGGCCTTGAACTTGTGGTCCTCCTGCCTCAGCCTCCCGAGTAGCTGGGATTACAGGTGTGTGCTATTGCCTGGCTCCCGCTAGTTTTCCATTGGTTTTCTCCCTGAACATCTACCCAGGAATTCCATCTGTCTGTCCTCCTGCAAGTGCATGGGACAGCAAGGCAGCCAGCTCTGCATCCAGCCCGCAGGCCTGGGCCCAGGGACTGAGCCAGGCCAGCAGGTCACAGCATTTGTGCTCTGTCTGGGCCTCTCCCTGTCAGGGTCTGCTGAGGCCCCTATGGGTCGCCAGGGCCAGACCCCAACCCTGCCACCCACGGCCCTCCCTCCGTGGCCTGGCCCTGCCCTCAGTCCACGTGCTGCCCAGTCCCCACCTCACCTTGCGGACACCACCTACCTGCCGAGTACAGAGAAGGGGCTCCTCCATTCAAGATCTGAGCAGTGGAGACGCTGGTGTGGGAAAAAGCTGGGGGGATGAGGTGTCCCCCTGGTTTGGTCTCAGGTGGGGACCCCTCAGTTCCTCATCTCTAAAATAGGGACGATCTCTTCTGATCAGACTGCTGCAAGGTGCGGGAAGGGCTTGGCGTGCAGTGGGCACCAGGAGATGGAGCTGTGGGGAGAGGCTGGGCTGTCCCCCTGACCCTGGGCACAGAGCCCAGCCAGGGCTGGTTGGAAGGCTGAGCAGCAGGCCGCACAGTGGGAGCGAGTCCACTGAGTGAGCCCCTGGGCCATTTCCCCGTTGAGACTCACAGCCTTTGGGCATTTCTGAGGCCAAAGCGCCCCCTGGTGGTCATACAGTCCACCACAAAGAACAGGGCCCTAAGCCTCCGGCCTCATTCGCCCTCTCAGTGTCCCAGCAGCTCACCCTGAGCAAGGTTTGTCATCACCATTTTATAGATGGGGGCCAGAGAGGGTGATCCAGCTGCCCGGAGTCACACAGTCAGCCAGCAGTAGAGCCAGACCTCACACTCGGGTCTGCTCAGCCCCCGGGCCCTGCTGTCCTTTCCAGTGGTCTCTGAGGACACTCAAGGCCAGTCCTGGAGAACTTCCTCACCGTCTCCCACCCACCCGCAGGGCAAGGTCTCCAAACAGAATTTGTTTGGATTTTCCTTGTTACAAAGACAACCCTTGGCTCTTGCATGGGGGAGAAAGGGACAGGGCCATGGGGCAGGGGACTCCAGGGCGCCACACCACCACCACCACCGATGTCTCCACCATTGCGTCTGGAGACTGCTGCAGGTGGGGCCATGCAGTCTGGAATCAGCTCCAGAGGTGGGACAACTCTGCCCCTCCACGGCCTCTCTCAGCCCCTCCTACCCCAGGGCCCCCGGTCGTGTCCCAGGGCATCAGCCCATTGGAAGAAACCTGCGGCTCCTTGTTCTGCTTGACAGAGGCAAAGCGAGACTCAGAGAAAAAGAGCCATCCAGGGTTGCCAGGAAGGTCTTGGGTACACCAGTTCCCCACCCCCCAAGTCCCTGGCCTGGCCTCTTTTCTCTTCCCCGGGGAACTTAGCGCTTGGGGCCAGGAGTGTCCCTAACACCCTGCTGGCTGGGGCTCCTGGTGGCCATTCGGGCCTTTTGGGGAGGTACACCTACTTCCAGACTGAGCCACGGGGTGTGTCAAGGCTCCTCTGATGGCTGTGTCTTCCTCTGGCTGCAGGGCGCTGTGCAGAGCTCCAGGTCCATGTCACCGAGGCCATGGCCACCGCCACTGAGCAGAGGGAGCTGATCGCCCGCTTGGAGCAGGACCTGAGCACCATCCAGTCTATCCAGCGGCCGGACGCCGAGGTGAGCCCCCGCCACCCTCACCGCCTGCCCAGTGGCCTTTCGGCCACGAACCTCCCAGGTCAGCCAGTCTTGTCTCCAGCAGGCAGCCCCTCCCCAAACCCAGAGGGGCTGTCCCCACATCTTCTGGGTCTCCTTGCTCGTTCCATGCAGGCCACCCTCCGCCCAACTGGGAAGTTCTTAAGCCAGGCACAGTGGCTCATGCCTATAATCCCAGTACTTTGGGAGGCTGAGACAGGAGGATTGCAGGTTTGAGGGCAGCCTCAACAACTTAGCGAGACCCTGTTTCAAAATTTTTTAAAAAAAGAAAATAGGGATGGGGTATCGCTCAGAGGTAGAATGCCCCTGGGTTCAATTCCCAGAATCAAAACAAAACTGGGGTGGCCAGACCAGGGCAGAGGCCACAGGGCTTCCTTGAGCTGACACCGCACCCTGAGAGCCCCAGGCAGAGGTGAAGCCAGGATCATGCACCCATCTCTCAGTCAGAGCACCCGAGGCCCAAGATCATAACTACTAGAGCCCAGAGGGCCCTCGGGGGGCATGGCACCACCCCTTCTCATTGGACAGGCGAGGAAGTGAGGCTGGGAGAGGAGCTGGGCTGCCTCAGGTCAGGAAGCAGTCTGGCTGCAGGGTCGGGGTCGCCCAGGCCTCAGATGCGTGTCAGGCCCAGTGGCCAGGCGAGAGCTCAGTCGCTGAACTCAGCCTCGGGAGCCACTCGGGGCCCAGCCTTCAGCTCGTGCCAGGCATCCCTGTGTGGGCCTCCGGCAGCCAGGCGCCACCACCAGACAGCCTGCCTGCTCCTCACCCTTGCCACCCCTCTCCCCACCCCGCTTTGCCTGGCCACCCTGAAATGCCGCATTCAGTAACCCCACGGATAGCACCACCCATCTCTTCCTCTCTCCCTAGGGTGCGGCCGAGCAAGGCCTGGAGAAGATCCCGGAGCCCATCAAGGAGGCCACCGCCCTGTTCTACGGTGAGGAGGAGCCATCCCACACCCACCCAGAGAGTGGGGGGGCTGGGAGTGGCAGGTGGTACAGGCTGAGAGCCCAGCGCCCCCAAACCCTCCTTCCCCGTTACTGAAGGACAGATCCCAGGCAGCAACCTTGAAGGCAGCAGGTCAGCCCCTAGCGTCCCCTTGCCCTGCCGCTGGCCTCGTGGCCTCGGTGCTGAAACGAAGCTAGAGCTCCTGGCGCTAGAGAGGAGGCGGCCTCCTCAGGAACTGAGGCTGGAACCTCAGGCTGCTGGGCCATGTTATGAGACAACCCCCCAGTTCCCTCAGTGTCCCCTTGCTCCCCCAGGAACCAGGGGCTCTGGGTCCTGGGCCCTGACCGTGGAGACGGGCAAGCTGGGCCCCATTCTCAGGTCAAGTTCTGCCCACCATCCATCGTCAGCCCTCCCACATTCCCCGGCCGCCCCTCCCCTTCACCCGCCTGCTTAGCACCGGGTGATCACACCGCTGTGGCTCCTACCCCGTGGCACTGGAGCCACACCACCCAAGGGCTCCCTGCTGGATTCTGCCTCCTGCCACCCCAAGCCACTCTCTGCTACCTCCTAGGACCCTCGGCACCAGCCAGCGGCACCCTCCCCGAGGGCCAGGTAGATTCTCTGCTCTCCATCATCTCCAGCCAGAGGGAGCGTTTCCGTGCCCGGAACCAGGAACTGGAGGCTGTGAGTCACATCCTTATGTCCCCTCTACTCCTTAGACTTGAGGATACAGCAGGGGAAAACACAGGCTTGGGGGAGAAAACCGTATCACAGACCCTAAAGGGCAGTGGGATTGGATTTGTTCTGTGCAGTCAGGGATGGCTTCCTGGAGGAGGCTGTGCCATGCCAGGCCTTGAAAGAGGAATCAGGAGCTCGAGGTAGAGAACATGGGGGCTCATTCCAAGGTTGCAGGAAGGAGGCATAGGACACAAGACACGGAGTTGCCAAGCAGGTGCCCTACTGCCAGGATGAGACACCACAAGGACTTAAGTCGGGCAGTGACACTGCAAGAATGGTGGGGGTGGTGAGACACACTGCTTGGGTGCCGGTGCAGGACAGAGGCTGACCCGAGGTGACCCGCGAGGTGACCAGGCGGTGGTTACGATCATCCAAGAAGAAACCTAGAAACCTGAATCAGGCAGGGGACGGGATGTGGGGTGGACAGGAGGGAGGAGAGTCTGTGAGCCCCGCAAAGATGAACCATGTCGGGACATCCAGGAGCTCCCCCTCCATAGGGTCAGGGGAGCAAGGAGCCCGAAGAGCCTGCTGGCCCCAGGCACCCGCCAGGCCTTCCTGGAGGCCCGTGCACACACGACCAGTCCAGCGGACAGTCAAGACCTGCGAGGGGCCGCCGACCCCAGTGGAGGCGCTTCCTGGGGGTGTCAGTACATCCACAGTGACTGCAGTGCTAGCATGAGGATGTGGTCCCCAGAGAGGGTGACAAATACAGAGGGTCTAGGAGGAGAAGCAGCAGGAGCAAGAGGTGTCCAGACACAGAAGCCAAGGCCAGGGCCAGGACACTGAGCCCAGCAGCACAGCGAGCCTGGGGACCAACCAGAGGGGCACCGAGGGGGTTCTGCAGAACCCCCACCACACAGAGCCAGCCCCGCGCCCGCCCCACCGAGCACACTGCCAGTGGAACAGAGCCTGGAAGTCTTCCCCTTCTCGAAGATCACAGGCCAGGCCCAGTGCCGGTGCGGTGACAAGGGCGGCCAAATCCATGGGACCCTCTGTGATCCGGGCTCTGGCGCAGGAGGCTGTATATGAGGGGCCATCAGGCTGCTCCCTTTGGGCTGCTGTACAGGCAATGGACTAGAAACACCCCTCCTGGCTACTGGGGACTGGGGAACAGCCGCACCATGCAGCCCTTAAAAGAAGGCCTTCAGCCAGGCATGGTGGCGCACGCTTGTAATCCCAGTACTTTGGGAGGCAGAGACCGGAGGATCCGGGTTCGTGGCCAGCCTCGGCGCTCTCTCTCTCTCTCTCTCTCTCTCTCTCTCTCTCCCTGTCTCTCTCTCTCTCTCTCTCTCTCTCTCTCTCTCTCCCT
>PVJS01000386.1:0-94984 GCA_004027185.1 Glis glis
ACACACATACACACACACACACACACACACACACACACACCATCATGCACACACTTTACAAATATTCATGTCTCTCTCTTCCCTGAATACTTTCCCATTACTTGTCTCTCCTTCTCTATGAATCTGTCTATTCTATTGCCGAGCCACCTTCTGAAACAGGGATCTTCTTGCTAAGATTTCTTGGGAGTGGTAAACTCCAGGAGCCTATATGGAAACCTTTAGAGGAGGCTTGAAGGCAGAGTGGTTTTTGATTGGTGTTCTAGACCCAACCTGGAGAGGGAGTGTGCATTTCACATGGATGGACCATTGCTTAAGCTCAAGGATGAGTTAGAGTTTCCCCTTGGATGCCAACGATACCCTGGCTTGGAATTGATTATCTGTGATTATCTGTGGAGTGTGATTATCTGTGGGTGGAATCAGATCCAGGGGGCGACATGACATTAGAAGGTCTGTGCGCCAAACCGATGGCAGGTTACTGTGGCTACCAGCAGTCAATTGAAGGGACTCGGTAGAGCAAGTTTTATTTATTTATTTTTTGGTGGTACCGGGGATTGCACCCAGGAGCATTCTACCTCCGGGCTACACCCCCAGCCCTATTTTTTGTTCTTTATTTTGAAACAGGGTCTCACTAAGTCACTGAGGGCCTCACTAAGTAGCTGAGACTGGCCACCAACCCGGATCCACTGGTCCCGGCCTCCCAAGAACTGAGATTACAAGTGTGCACCACCACGCCCGGCTTTCGAGCAAGGTTTAATATGAGACTTTTGTAAGGTGCACACAAATGTTAGAACAGATGTTTTGCTATTGTTGGGATATATGACTCTATTTGCCACAGCTTGGTCGGTAGTACCATGATACACAAAGTTGAGGAAAATCATGACATGGTAAAATTTATTAGATGTGCTGAAAATTATTAGAAAGGGAAGGGTGGGAATCACCTTTTCTAGATGTCTAGATCACTATTCTTTTTTCCCCCACTAGGGATGGAACCCAGGAGTGTTTGTTTTACCTCTGAGCTACACCCCAGCCCTTTTTTTAATTTTTATTTATTTTTATTTTGAAACAAGGTCTCTCTAGGTTGCTGAGAGTCTTGCTGAGTTGCTGAGGCTGGGCTCCAACCTGCTGTCCTCCTATCTCAGCCTCCCAAGCACTGGCATGACAGGTGTGTGCCACCACACCAGCTTCTATTCTTCTATGGAGTAAATTGGAAAACTAAATACTACGGCTAAAAAGAGAACAAAATTAAGAAGACCAGGATTCTTTGGCCTGGGTCAGAGCGGTACTCAAAGAAGCTGTGTTTTCGAGAAAATGCTCTTTTCGTTGTTGGGAGCTGAATGATGAAGCCAAGCGGGTCGTTTTCTCGGGCTGAGGGCGAAGGCTTCCTAAAGCTTTGTCACCTCTTGGAAATGAATGTGAGTGAGTCGTCATGAAACATTCGATCGCTGTAGCCCGAGAGGTGTGATGGAGGGAGCAGATCCTGGGGTTCATTACATCTAACTTTTGGGGGGAATAACTGAGCTAAAGACATATGACATTTTTTTCTTTTTCTTCTTCTATTTCCCAATGCGGGCTCTGACTGGAGGGTGTCCTTTAAAGACTTTCAAGCGGCAGATTTAGACAGCACCATTCCGATTCGTCTCCTATAGACCTTGAGCCGCGATGCGGGCTCAGAACCAAGCGGAAGATGACGTGTTTATCAGGGGCTGTGACAAGAGGGGACTTTAAGCCCCTTCCATCAGCCGGAGTAAATCTCCTTTACAAAGCGCCAAAGAGAAAAAGTATATTATTTCCCTGGAAATGATAGCAGGGAGTGTTCAAGGTGAAAGGGATTAAAGGATAGGAGAGAAGGGACTGCAAAAGGTGGCGCACGGCCCCCTGGCCCCCTCCCCAAGCCGCCTCCGCACCGCCAACGCCATTTGTCTTTGGGGACTGAAGTGTTTTGTTGTGGTGGTGGTAGTCTGGTTTTGTGTCTGTTTCTTTTCTTTGTTTCTTTTGTGGGGTGCTGAGGATTGAACCCAGGAGTGTTCTACCTCCAACCCACACCACTAGTCCTATTTTATTTTTTTTAAACAGGGTCTTGCTAAGTTGCTGAGGCTGACCTCGAACCTGCAATTCTTCTGTCTCAGCCTCCCAAGTACTGGAATTACAGGCGTGCGCCACAGTGCCCAACCCAGCAGTTTATAGCCTTTGACGCCCTTGGATTAGTAATAGTTTCAGGGCTCCGAAAAAAATATAGGCAGCCAATCAGACTCTAAACTCATTATTTCATGAGTTTGTGTAAATTATATTTATAAATGCACAATTGGCATTACGTGTACAGATGATTATTTTTGCTATTGGCATTTAAATATATATTTTAAAAAACAACTCTTTGAAGTGTCCTCTGTGACATTCAAATGATAATAATTGGTCCCAAGGAGGCGAATGCCACTTGGCCTGTCTCCTGCTCACTGTCGTCACCTCTGAAGCTCAGAGCAGTGTGGCGAAGTCTCGCCGCGGTTTCGTGAGTGAGGACAGCCAGAGAAAGCAGGCACTGGGAAGCCAGGCATGGTGGTGTACGCCTGTCATCCCAGGACTTGGGAGGCTGAGACAGAAGGATCACAGGTTCAAGGACAGCCTCAGATGTGAGTGTCAGTGAGACCCTCAGCAACCTAGTGAGACCCTGTTTCAAAATAAAAATAAAATAGGGCTGAGGGTGCAGCTCAGAGCTGGAATGTCCCTGGGTTTAATCCCCAGTACCACCAAAAAAAGAAGAAGAAGAAGAAGAAGAAGAAGAAGAAGAAGAAGAAGAAGAAAGAGAGAGAGAGAGAGAGAGAGAGAGAGAGAGAGGGAGGGAGAGAGAGACAGAGAGGGAAGGAAGGGAGGGAGGGAGGGAGGGAAGGAAGGAAGGAAGGAAGGAAGGAAGGAAGGAAGGAAGGAAGGGGATGCTGGGCCGGGAGACTAGAGTTCCTCCCGCTCGGCCATCTTCTCCCAGGGGACCCCTCTTGGTGGCACGTCACTAAAAGGCCCCTTTCGTGTATGTTCAAGCCAGAACTCTCGTATTTTGTAACTAATGGTGGAAGTGTCTGTTCACGCCGATGCCGGAGCCTGGGTTGATCTCTTCCCAGACTCTCCTCAGTTTCTCTTTCTGTGCTGAGCGTCTTGCGGGGATGAGCGTTCTGTTATCTCTGTTTCCAGCCCTGGCACAGCATCTGGCAGATGGCAGGTGTTAAATAATTTCTGTTGGCTGAGGCATGTCCTGGCAGATTGAAAGTGGGGAGCCCCGACGTTCAGGTCACAATAGACACATCCGAGCAGTTTTCTTCTTTTTCTTCCTTTCTTTCCTCTTCCTCCTTCCCTCCCTCCCTTCCTTCCTCTTTCTTGTCCTGGGGATTAAACCCAGAGGCATTCCACCTCCAAGCTACACCCCCAGCCCTTTTTATTTGAAACAGGGACTCACTAAGTTGCTGAGGCTGGCCTCCAACCTGTGGTCCTCCTGTCTCAGCCTTCCAAGCACTGGGATGACAGGCATGCACTGCCATGCCTGGTCCTAGCAGAGGTTTTCAGAGCGCATCCCCGTTAGTCTCTCTCTTCCTCTCTTGTGGTACCAGTGGATCCTGGCAAAAGGCTACCAGTTTCTCACTCTGACACTAAACTGCATATTGATTCTTATTTTGATTTGAAAGCAATATTTGTCTTTGCATGTGAAACTTTAATGAACATGAAAAGATGCACAGCAAATCCCCATATTTCTTACTGTTTTAAGCACAGTAAGAGAGTGTTGAATCTCTTTGACAAAAATGGGAATATCCATTGGGCATGGCGGTGGCACACACCTGTCATCGCAGTCCTTGGGAGGCTGAGATGGGAGGATTGCAGGTTCAAGGTCAGCCTCAGCAAATTAGCGAGACCCTCAGCAACCTAGCAAGACCCTGTTTCAAAATAAAAAATAAAAATAGAAAGGGCTGGGGGTGTAATTTGAAGGTAGAATGCCCCTGGGTTCGATCCTCGGTACCAAAAAAAAAAAAAGGAAAATATCTGATGTGTCTGTATGCGTGTGTGCAGTGTTGATTAGAATTTATATATATATATATATATATATATATATATATATATATATCCTGATTTATCTATAAATTAGATAAATTAGGGATTTTTTGTTTGTTTGGTACTGGGGAATGAACTCGGGGCGTTCTGTCTCTGAGCTACACCCCCAGCCCTTTTTGTGTTTTATTTGGAAACAGGGTCTCACTAAGTTGCTGAGGGCCTCCTGGAAGCTGGCCTCCAACCAGTGATCCTCCTGAGGGTGTAGCTCAGAGGTAGAATGCCACTGAGTTCAATCCCCCGTAACACACACACACACATACACACACACAAACACACACACACACACACACACACACACACACACACAGCCTCAGCCCCCTGTGTGTGCCCAACCCCATTGCGGAATCTATCCGGGGGTCTAAGTGAAGGTTTCGGATCAGTTGTTGAGGCGGCCCATCTGGTAGAAGTTTCACTCAATGATCTCCTAAGCATCGTATGTATATGCATCTCCATCCATATGCACAAGTCTATGCATCTACTAGAGCATCTATTTCTATTTTTTAAATCTCAGCATGATAGCTCTTTTTTGCATATTTTATGTTATATATCACAGGGAATGTGGTAGCATATCTATCCATTGTGTGTGTGTGTGTGTGTGTGTGTGTGTGTGTGTTCACGCTCTTTTCCCCCTTTTTGGCTATTAAAGGTTTACAGTAAGAAGTTTGGCTGGGTGTGGTGGCACACACCTGTCATCCCAGTATTTGGGAGGCTGAGACAGGAGGATCAATTGTAGGTTTGAGGGAGGACAGACTCAGCAACTTAGCAAGACCCTCAGCAACTTAGTGGGACCCTGTTTCAAAACAAAAAAAAAATTAAAAAGGGTGCAGCTTGGAGTTAGAATGACCCTGGATTCAATCCCTAGCACCAAAAAAAAAAAAAAAGAAAAAGAAAAAGAAAAAGAAAAGAAGAATTTTAGAGTCCACTGCTCTGAGTTGACACTAAGAGGAGCACCCTGTGTCCCTCTCCTGCTGAAGGGGTTCTGTTTTCTCGGCTTCCTTTTGATACCTGGGTGTAATTGCTGGGCGGTTTGCAGTGGGGGCAGCTGCAGGACTGGCCTGAGTAGACTTTTCCTCTCAGTTTCTATAGTGGTAACAGGATTAACAGACTCTATTCTGGAAGTCCTTGGGTGGTATAACACCTCCCAGCAGGACTATTCCTGACAAGGATGTGCAGATGGAAATGCATATTTATGTCACTTAAAGCCTACAAGAGACACAAGAGTTTGAGCTATAACAATAAATAGCAAAAAAAAAAAAAAATTAAAAAAATCCTCCAGCATTTTTTGGTAAGCCATCCTCAAGCGCGTAGTCTGTGTTTGGCGAAAGACCTACAGCCCGCTCTTCGTCCAAGCATAAAATATTCAGTCTTCAAGCACGCCGAGGTGAACTCGTCTGAATATATTCCAAGAGTGTTAAAATAAGCTACTGCAAAGTTCGTTTGAAATTTCAGGTCTTAAAAATAACAGGGCTGTTTTATGAAGTGTTTGGGCCATTTCAAGGGGGAGAAAAAAAAGTCTCCTTTAGAAAAGAGTCTTCGTTTGTTCTGTTTACTAGTTTACTAATAATGACAAGTTTTAAGAAAAAAAATATTTTCAAAGGCCAAATGGTCACTGTAGCCAAGACTTCTATGTTTAAGATATTGTCTGACCCAGCATGGTGGCTCACGCTTATAATCCCAGTTCATGGGAGGCTAAGACAGGAGGATCGCAGGTTGTAGGCCAGCACACCATAACTTGGTGAGACCCTGTTTCAAAATAAAAATATGAAATCAGGCTGGGGGTGTAGCTTAGGGATAGAATGCCCTTGCGTATGCACGTGTGCGCGCGCGCGCACACACACACACACACACACACACTATCACACACACACACTATATATATATAGTCTGTATAGTGATCCTTGAAATAGCCTCTCCTACGTTTCTTCTAAAATCAATTCTGAAAATGCAGAAGAAGAAAAATGCTTCTATCCATAAATTCTGGGGTCTGTAACCCTGGGAAGGAGTTCTGCAAAATTCAACCCAGTGGAATGGAGCTAAGGGATCTCAGCAGGCCAGCATCATCTGACTCCACTGAGAGCAGGACGAGAAGCCAGGCACATGGCGCACGCCTGTCATCACAATACTGGGAGGCTGAGACAGGAGGGTCGCAGATTTGAGGCCAGCCTCAGCAACTTAGTGAGACACTTCAAATCAAAAAAATAAAAAGGGGCTGGGGGTGTAGCTCAGAGGTAGAATGCTGCTGGGTTCAATCTCCAGTACAAGAAAAGGAAGGAAGGAAGGAAGGAAGGAAGGAAGGAAGGGAGGGAGGGAGGGAGGGAGGGGCCTTCATTCTCTCCATCTTATTCTACTTCAGAGAGGTCTATAGCTGTTTGTCATCCTATCAAACCCACAAATGAGTTGTTAGCGCAAAACAGAGAAAAATTCCTAAGCATCGTACAAGGTTTTCATGAGGCTGCAAGAACTCTGCCAAGTGCCAATAAATCGTCTTCAAGGGCAAGGAAACTGAGATGGAGTCCACACAATAGACCCAAGGGGACATATGTGAAATGAGAGAGACATGAAGACAGTTAAAGTACAGTGACAGAATGGAAATCTGCTTGAGAGGCAGCGAAGAACAGAGCGGGCGCCACAGAAAATATGGTTGGCAATACAGACAGCGAACATTAAAAACTAACCCACAGCGAAGAGCAAAGGATTCAAGTTATGTTGATGAAATGGTGTTAGAAGCCAGCAGGGTGGTACACATCTGGAATCCCAGTATTTGGGAGGCTGAGACAGGAGGATCACAGGCTGGAGGCCAGCCTCAGCAACTTAGTGAGACCCTGTTTCAAAGAATAATTTTTAAAAGGGACTAGGAGTGTAGATCAGAGGTAGAATGTCCCTGGGTTCAATCCCCAGTGTCAAAAATTTTTAAAAAGGTGCTAGATACAGATGTGGAGCACTAAGACCTCATCTGAGAGAGAACAGTTTCCTAAAGCAGAAACTAAAACAATCTGAATAAAAGATGCGTTCAAAGACGACCCTGAAGTTTATGTCCTGCATAGAAACAATATTCCAGAGTATCCCTCACTGCCTAAAATTTAGTGAAAAAGAGACCCGGGGCCTTAGAGAACATTTTGAACTACAAAATTGAGAAATGTTTTTAAGCACACAGGCAAGACAAACTAGATCATGTAAGAACAAACTACCCCGAGTTTGGCCTTAAGTGGCTAATGCACAAAACTGTCAGTAAACAGTGATGGCACATTTAAAAATTTTTTGAAGCAATAAGATTATATCCCAGTAATTTTATCTTCAACCAAATTTTTGGGGGGGTACTGGGGATAGAACCCAGGGACAGTCTACCTCTGAGCTACACCCCCAGCCCTATTTTTTTAAATTTGGAAACAGGGCCTTGGTAGGTTGCTGAGGCTGGCTTCGAACCTGTGATCCACCTCTCTCAGACTCCTGAGTACCAAGATTACAGGTGTGTGTCACCACACCTGGCTTGAGTGAGAATTTTAATTTAGGCCATTAGAGGCTAAGTCCTTCCTCTGGACCACAGTGATATACAGGAGATAGAGATAGGGATGGGGCGTGATGTACCTAGGGGACTTTGGTCTAAGTCAGGCTCACTTGTGCACAGATGGACGGCCCCCAGGCGGGACCCTCCTCTGCCACCTGTAACTTCAACCAATATGGTTCCTCTTCATGACTAAGGAGTGCTCAGAATTCCCGCAGGAGGGCCCTGTCAAGGAGAGGGGAGGAAGAACAGTGAGGTGTGTTCTGCATGGTGGAGATAAAGGGGACTTGGCCGGCCCTCCTCGGGACTCTTTTACATATAATTTATGGCCAGTCTCCTCGTAAAGGTGGTTTTCCAAAGTTACAGGGCATTGCTGAATTAGATGGTCCCCATCCCCTTAGGAGAGTCTATTCAATACCCCTTCCCCTTTAAGAACCGCCCGTCAGGTTGTTTTAGCAACAGAGCAAATGAACCCGGCTGGAATCCCCAGGGGGTGGGGCCCATAATCAAGATATTGCCTTGGCCACGCCCACTACAGGCCACGCCCACCCACGTGGACTTCCCAGGTGGTGGGTGACCACAATCAAGATACTACCGGTGGCCACGCCCACCGGAGGCCACGCCTACCACGTGGAAATCCCCAGGTGGTGGGTGCCCATAGTCCTGATAGTACGGGTGGCCACGCCCACCAGAGGCCACGCCCAGCACGTGGAAATCCCCAGGTGGTGGGTGCCCATAGTCCTGATACTACGGGTGGCCACGCCCACAAGAGGCCGCGCCCGCCTCGGCCACGCCCACCCGTGCTGCTCCCTGGTGCGCACGCAGGTCCCCCCCCCCCCCCCCCGCCCGAGGTGCACCTGGCCAGGTGCGGGGAGTGGGAGCGGGTGGGCGGCGAGTACGCAGGAGACCCGGGACAGGAGCGAGCTCCGGCTGCACTGTGGGTCGAACTCCCAGCTTTTCCTGGCGACTAGAGGTGGCGGAGTCTCAGAAGTTCCAGGTTCTCTGCCTCGGGACTTCCTTGGGACCAGTCCTTTTAGTTGGTAAGTGCCCACTGGCCACTTCAGTTTTGAGCGATGAGTTACAGGAAACCGTACAATTGGCGTCAGTTGAAAGAATTAATGTTTATGGATTCGTTTGTGTGTGTGTGGCTTGTTTATTGATTTATTTGTGGTACTGGGCGGTGAACCCCAGAGTTCTACCTCTAAGCTACACCCTCAGCCCTGTTTTATTTTATATTTTGAAGCAGGGTCTCACCAAGTTGCTGAGCCTGGCCTTGAACCTGCCATCCTCCTGCCTCAGCCTCCCAAGTCCCGGGATGCCAGGCGTGCGCCACCATGCCGGGCTGTGTGGACAGGGTTTTAATTTCCTACTCGGTCGGGTAGTTTGAAACAAAGCAGTGTGGAATGGGCGCTCAATGTGCTTGGGGTTAATCGCCCCTGAATTGAATGCCAGATACTGTGACGGCTCGGGAGGGTGGAAAGAGGAACACAAACGCTAAGGGAACGGACTTGAAATGGAGCTACATGTAGGGCTCCTGCTCACAGGGACCGCCTTGCACCTATTGCAGCCCCCGTGACCGGCCAGACTTTGAAGTTCTCTCTTGGTGAAACAAGTATAAACATACCGCGGGACTCCAACTCCATCAATATGGCAGACTGGAAAGGGTCGTTTTAAATAATTGTCTATGAGAACTCCGTAAGTCATCAGAAGGCATTGCTGAGCTGGTCGTGGTGGTGCACACCTGTCATCCCAGGGCTCTGGAGGCTGAGACTGGAGGATCGCAGGTTCTGGGCCAGCCTCAGCAACTTGGTGAGACCCTTGGTAACTTAGGGAGACCCTGTTTTCAAATAAAAAATAAATAAAATTGGACTGGGAGTGTAGCTCAGAGATAAAACGCCCCTGGGTTAGAGCTGTGTTCCCTAGTGCTAGCTCAGCATCCCCCGGCATGCTGGTGGAAGCTCACATTTCTCTGTTGTACCTTTGGGGCTTCTGATTCTACTGGTCTGAGTTAGGGGCAGCCTTCAAATGTCTAAATACTAGAGAGTGAGGGAAACCGTGGCTAGTGCTTGGCCAACCTTCCTCCCCTGCTTCAGAAAAACTTCTAGTCTCTTTTCAGCAGGATGTCAGTTTGTGAAAAGAACACTTTTGGCCAGTTTTCAGTTTTTGTGTGCACCTGTTCAGACCGAGCAGTCTTACCGAGGTCACACGGCCAAGGGTTCTGACTTCAAAGTCCTGTCCTTTGCCGCCACCACGGGTCTCTGCATGGATCCCTTAAAATTGGCGGAGGTCAGCAGCGCCCCGTATGGAGGCCAACACTCCTCCCGGGCCTGCTGTGTGTCAGACGGTCGAGTTGGAACTGGGACGGGTTCTGTGTCTCCTCTCTGAGTGTAGGCTCATCTTCTAGATTCCAGGACAGGAGTGCAGGGCCTGTGTGCGTGCGGGAGCGCTCCGGTTCTCTCCTCTCGCGGTGAGCAGTCTACTGAGATGTGGTGGGACTGAGGGCTGCCCTGTTGATCTTACAGGAGGACTTTCCTCTCCTGGCACGCCACCAGGTCCTGAGATCAGCCAGGTCAGCTGCTCAGGTGTGTACAGCCACTTCATTCACATACCCGTGAACGCCCGCCGCTTTGGGGGTCTTGAAATGCTTTTCCTCAGAGGTGAATTCGTTTCTAATCATTGTGTGTTTGTGTCGCACAGGGCCTGAACTCGGGGGCATTCTACCTCTGAGCTGCACCCCCAGCCCTTTGTATTTTTTATTTGGAAGCAGGGTCTCACTAAGTTGCTAAGGGTCTCTGAATTGTAGAGGCTGGCTTCCAACCTGCCATCCTCCTGCCTCAGCCTCCCAAGTACTTGGGTGACAGGCATTTCTAGTCACTCTTTTAGGCCTAATCCTTGTTCCTCTTTTACTATGTTCTTTCTCTGATGCTGCTTATCAGTCTGACTTGTGGACCCTCATTTCCCCCTCCTACCCCTGTGGCTGTCTTTCCTTACTCATGAGCAGAGGGAACATAATTGAGTGTGGGAGAAACTGGATTAGTAAACTGCATTAGGAGTCAAAATACATTTTCTTGTAAGTCTGTAAGGCCCATTCAAAGTCCCAGCTAAGGCCTCTCTGTGGGGCAGACATGTCACATTCTTGATCTTCCAAACGTATGATAATAAGGAATAAAAACCCCAGTGCATTGGGTGCGGTGGTGAATGCCTGTGATCCCAGGACTTGGGAGGCTGAGACAGGAGGATCGCAGGTGTGAGGTCAGCCTCAGCAACTTAGTGAGACCTTGTTCCCAAACGAAAAGTAGAAAGCGCTAGGGGTGTAACTTGGAGGTAGACTGCCCCTGAGTTCAAACCCTAATATTACACACACACATTGCATTTGTAAAGAGGATTCCTTGCTTTGCTGATGTTGCCTGCGTCAGTGGCTGACCTGTTTTGCTTCACTCTGTTCTACCACCTATTCTAGAAGCTCTGTGGATAGACCCCAGATGTTCCATAAAAAGCACTAGTTTTCAGATAGGCATGGTGGCACATGCCTGGAATCCCAGTACCTGGGAGTCTGAGACAGGAGGATCACAGGCTCGAGGCCAGCCTGAGCAACTTAGCAAGACCCTCAGCAAATTTAGGAGATCTTGTTTCCAAATAAAAAAGAAAATAGGGCTCGGGGTATAGCTCGGTGGTAGAATGCCCCTGAGTTCAATCCCCAGTACCACATACACACACACACACAAAAGGGCCAGTTTTTATTTAAAAATAAAGCAACCCCAGAAAACCCTTTGCTCTCTCTGTTGGCCACACTTGCCAAGTATGTCTGACATTAAGAAAGCCCCCGCTGAGGAGCCATTGAACACAACACTATAATTTCCAGCATACTCGCTAAGAGCCCTGCGTTACAGCTGCCCCAGGCAGTAATGGTGTCAGGGAGAGAGTTTCTTCCAACCCTGGGAACCCGCACTCGGAGACCAGGGCGCCCAAGGTCAGGCGGAAATTCTCCCCTCAGCGTCCCCTCGTTCATTTAGACACTGCGCCAGCAAAGTGCTACTTCCATACTTCCAGTCCCCTCTCTATTGACACCACCGGTGGTGACATTGAGGTCATTTTTGCAGCTCCCCCCCCCCATTAACCACCCAACAAAGAAAGGAGATGGCTGGAAGTGTGTGTTAATTGAAAACATTCTGTGTTATCTCCTTTGACTTTGGCCAAGGGTGGGGAAACACTCATCAGGGTTTTTTGTTTTCCTTTTTGGTATGGGGATTGAACCCAGGGGCATTCTACCTCTGAGCTCCACCCCCAGCCCTATTTTTTTTTATTCTTTATTTTGAAACAGGGTCTCACTAAGTTGCAGAGGGCTTCACTAAGTAGCTGAGGCTGGCCGTGAACCTGCGATCCTCCTGTCTCAGCCTCCCAAGTACTGGGACGACAAGCATGCACCTCCACACCTGGCTAGACTCATTAGTTTTGACTAAATACCAGGTTTTTGTATTTTTCCATCGGTGACATGTCAGTTTCTCTCTAAATGCAGGTGAAAAGCTGTTTGGAAAATATATTTCTCTAATGTATCTCGGGTGTTGGGAAAGTTGTGGAATAAATGTATGCTAGATATTCTTTGAGGGAAGACAAGGTTTTCTTTTTCAAAGCAGGTCTCGCTTTCCACGATACACCTTTTGTACCATGATGCACTAGTCCACAAGAGAAAGTTCTTTTTTGAGGGGGGGATAAGAGAAAGTAATTTATAATACTGATATGTCAATATGTTTTTCAATAAACTTTCCCTCAGGTTTTCTTGAATCCGCGTCAGTGTAAGAATGATAATTACATGTCTTCCTCCCACTTTGAAAGTGGTACATGGCGCGCATTTGCAGAGCCCTGCCGCTCCGGACTCAGTTAACAATGCTTTATTATTCGCGTTGATCTTTTTTCTTTTTTTTTTCCTTGCAGTGTTCTTTATCTCAGAAACATTGTAAATCAGATCTCTCCCGCCCACTCTTATTCACTGGCAGATCTGTATTATTCTAGTTTAAGAAGGCAGTGGTGTGCCAGGAGTCCCTGTGAACTGTTTATCTTCTCCCTCCCGGTGCAGAATCCTGCCCTCTGTCAAAGTGAAGAAGCATGCCTCACTTTAAGTTTCTATGCAACATTTGCCAAAAAAAGAAGGGACAATTCTGTTTCTCTTCTGGATTCAAAGAGGCTTGCTGTTTCTTGAACCCACAAAGATGAAGGACTGGTGTGGGACTTTATTTCAGTGATAAGAACACCTGAGATTTGTCTTCTTCAGAAAAACTGTTCTTGGGCAGGGCGTGGTTGAGCGCACCTGTCATCCCAGTGCTTGGGAGGCTGTGACAGGAGGATCGCAGGTTTGAGGCCAGCCTCAGCTACTTAGTGAGACCCGGTGTCAAAAGATTAAAAGTAAAAAATAGGGCTGGGGGTGTAGTGAGGAGGGAAGACATCCCTGGGTTTAATCTTAAGTACCAAAAAGAAGGGTGTGGCAGAGATAGTGGGGGCCCCACGCAGCGTACCCATCTGAATCTCCCTAACCAAAGACTTTTCCAAGAGAAGGTGAACCAACAGCTGACTCTTAAGAATCAGTAGAAAGGAGTCGTCTTCTCTTTTGCAGAAAGCCCCCCAGCCGGCCAGCTCAGCCCTTGCGAATGTGCTGTACGCGGAGAGACCCTGTGGTGTGTGTGGGCAGATCCAGGGCGTCCAGCACAGGTAAGGGAGATGTTCTCCATCACACTCTCTTTCATTTGTAAGGGTTTATGTTGGCCACTGAGACGGCTAAGTGCATATGGAGCGGGACCTCCTTCCTCTTCCTGGGCGTCTGGCTCAACCACCTTCACTGGTCTCCTTGAGGTTGTCAGTGGCCAGGAACTGGAATTCAGGGCTGGCTATTTATCATAGTTACCATCAATCACTCCAGCTAATAACATGTTTGTTGGGAATATAACTTATACGTGAACTAATCAAGAAATATGTTTGGGTATTCTAAAAACCTGTTTGTTGGGAATATAACTCATACGTGAACTAATCAAGAAATACATTTGGGTATTTATTATAGAATGATGATGAAAGAAATGTTTAGTATTTATGGGATGCTGGGTGGGGGCAAGGTACCATGTCCTTATTGACTGATTTTATCCCATAAGAAATGTTCTGTGGTCAGGACTGTTATGATCAGTCACATGACACTAGTTAAGAAACTGGAGCTCAGAGAGATGGAGAGATCGACTTAGGATTATGGGGAGGCCAACATGGGAATTCATGCTGTTAGACACAAAAGCAATTCATGAAATCACACTTCCTTTCTCGTTGGTAGATACTGGAGGGCATGTGGGGCGGCTGCTCATTTTAAGGTGTAAACGTAAATAAACATTGTTTAGTAACACCTAATATGGTTTCCATCTTTCTGTAGATGCATGTAGAAGGTCCATTTCACTGTTTACATAGAAATGCCAATTCTTTTTACTACTGGGTCCTTTCATTAATAAGCTGTATTTATTTATAGAGTGTATCAAACCCTTAATACTATTATTATTATTTACATTCCTTTTCTTCTTATTGTTACTATTCTTCTTCTTCTTCTTCTTCTTCTTATTATTATTATTATTATTACCACTCTTTCTCCTCTTCCTCCCCCTCATTATTATTTTATTATTATTGTTGTTGTACGGGAGATCAAGCCCAGGGGCCCTCTACCACTGAGCTGCACCGCCAGTCCTTTTTATTTGTTATTTTGAAACAGGGTCTCACTAAGTTGCTGAGGGTCTAAGTTGCAGAGGCTGGCCTCAAACCTGCAATCCTCCTGTCTCAGCTTCCCAAGTACTGAGATGACAGGTGCGTGCCACCATGCCCAGCTCAAATCCGTATTTTTTTTTTACCACAAGAATTATATATGATTTGGTTTCCTGAACCTCTAACAACTTACAGCTACACCATTACGCAAAGAGTAGATGAATCATGTCTGCGCCCACTTTTTGAATGGTAGCCAAACCGAAGTCTGAATAACAGAAATCTCTCTTGGGATTGGTTGACAGAAGGTGTCTGTCTATTGTTCATTATATTCATTTTCACTTAACAACAAAAAAGTTTGAGCTGCGGAGCCGGGACGCCATAACGTATTCATCAGGGATTGTCGTTTGGGGGTGACTGCTTCTCCTCAGCACTGACTTCTCTAGGGGACTCCTACCTCATCCATTCTTCCTCCTTGAGTTTTGGTGGCACACGCGGCGTGGGGAGACCAAGGGTCAAGCGTGTTTTCAAATATAAGGATGCCACAGGCTCTCGCGCTCTGCCGACCTCCTCCTCCTCCCCTGGGTCAGAGAAGAGTGTGTCAACGCACATAGCTCCCTATTCAAAAGCTGTCACTCAGCCTGTCAACCCAGGACCTGGGAGGCTGAGACAGGAGGATCACAAAAGATAAGGAAAAAAAAAAAAACACAGTTTTGCTCCTATTCCACCTGTAATAATAATCATGTTTTCTTTTTCTTCTTTTCTCCCCACCCCCTTGGGGATTAAACCCAGGGGCATTCTACCACTCAGGGTCTTGCTAGGTTGCTGAGGGTCTCACTAAGTTGCCGAGGCCAGCCTCAAACTGCGATCCTCCTGTCTCACCCTCCCAAGTACTGGGATGACAAGCATCATCCCAGAACCACAAACAAAAAATAAATAAATAAAATAAAGCCATAAATGATCATTAAAGTCCGAGGGATGGGGTTAATAGATCTGACCTTTGCTTTAGCAGAATCATTTCTGGGTGAGTCTGGGTGTGGCACTCGAGTCCCCGCATCTTGCCCTCTGGCCAGCCTTGGGCAGCCTCAGCCCAGAGACTCCTTGGGCCTTCTGGCTCCTCTGTTGTGCAGGGCAGTCCTGTGCTGCAGCTTGTAGACGGGAGAATGGTTCTGATGTGCAGCCTGGCTTGGTCACCACATCCCAAAGGGATATTGTTGGCACACTTCCCCTCGTGGCACTGGCCTGCAGAACTTCCCTGTTCCTTTTTTCTTTTTTGATACTGGGGATTGAAGCCAGGGGCGTTCTACTTCCAAACTACACTTCCAGTCCTGTTTTATTGTTTATTTTGAAACCGGGTCTCGCTAGGTTGTTGAGGATCTCACTAAGTTGCTGAGGCTGGTTTTGAACCTGCGATCCTCCTGTCTCAGCCTTCCAAGTACTGGGATTGCAGGTGTGCGTCACCACGCCCAGCTGCTCTTTTTGGTTAGGAGTCGTTCGCAGGGTTGGAAGTGAGTGCTGGCTAGCCTCCGGTCCAGGCAGCCCATTTCCCCGGGCGGAACAGTTGAGTGTTAAAGAAGAGCAGTGTGGCTGGAGTTGGTGGAGGCCGCTGGCTGCAGAGCTGGGAGGAAGGCTTCCTTCTCCTCTCTACTGGCTCCTGGTGAGCCTGGGCTTCCTCTGAGGCTACATTGTATCCGCGGGTGAAAGTCTGCTCCATCTGTAACCATGTAACACCCGGTCACCAGCACCTCTGACTCAAGATTGTCTTCAGAGATACATTGTGTCAGCGCGTGAATGACTGGGCACCGGGAGGAATTATGTAGCACCCCAGTCACTTGTGCCACTGGCCTTTTATTTTCTTTGTAAACTTCTTGGAATTGGCAGGAAAATAGGTCAGTATTTCTGGGGTGTGTGGTGCTGGGGATTGAACCCAGGGGCATTCTACCTCTGAGCTACACCCCCAGCCCTATTTCATTTTTATTTTGAAATAGGGTCTCACTAGGTTGGTGAGAGTCTCACTACTTGCTGAGGCTGTCCTCGAACCTGCGATCCTGCTGTCTCGGCCTCCCAAGTACTGGGATTATACGCATACACCACCATGCCTGGCTTTTGGTTTTTTTTTTTTTCTTTTTTGGTACTGGGAATTTAACCTGGGAGTATTCTATCTCTGAGATACACCCCTTGCCCCCAGCTCTTTTTATGTCTTTAACTGTGTGTGTGTGTGTGTGTGTGTGTGTGTGTGTGTGTGTTTTACTGGATATTGAACCCAGGGGCATTCTACCCCTGAGCTACAGCCCCAGCCCTATTTTATTTTCATTTGGAAACAGGGTCTCACTAAGTTGCTGAGGCTGGCCTCCAACCTGCGATCCTCCTGTCTCAGCCTCCCAAGTACTAGGGTTACAGACCTGCATATCACGCCTGGCTCTCCATCTTCTCTTGAGTCTTTAGCTGAAGGGAAACAAAGGCATTTCTTTGGAGAAAGGGCGGCTCCTATCACAACTTGTACCTGGGCCTCAGGGGGTTCAGAGGAGAGTCCAAGGTAGTTGGGCCTCTTGTCGCTGCCCCCTGCCTGTGTATGAAGGGTGGCGGAGGCCGCGTCCATCGTCCATCTCCATGGTGGATGCACGGTGCTCCCTGTGCCTTCTACAGCCCGTGCGTCCTGACTACACCATAGCCACGGCCTGTGCCGCCTCTGAAACTCCCCAGGCTGCGTCTTCCCTCTTCACACTATCCCTGTGACCAACCCTGACCCAGACGCAGCATCTGTCTGTCTGTCTCATGGGTTATTTCACTTGTGCGGTGTGGAGCTGTGGGCGGGTCTCAAGGGTAGCAGGCCCCAGTGAGGGGTTAGCGGAGGTCGGGAGGCAGAGCTTGGGGCTGCACTTCCAGGGGACACGGGGCTCTGAGTGCGCTTTCTCAACGCGAAAAGGCTGTGAATGGGCTCTGGATGTCGGGAGACTCGCCTGTCCTGGGAAGTGTTTGCATTGACAGCCCACGCAGGACGCTCACTCCTGCCAGAGCTATGGATGTCTGGTGGCCGCCGCCCATGTCCTTGTGAATTAATTTCTTGGTTGACTTTGCTGAGATTATATCCAGGGTTCCTGAAGGGTGTTACCACTTCTCCCCATGATGCCGGTCTAACATGAGCAAGGCTTTCCACATCCCAGAGAGAAGGGCTCCCTTCCCACGCCACCAGGCCACTGCCTGAAGCCGCTGCCTTGGGCCCGTCCATGAAACAGCTGTTTCCTGCCACTTTTTACAAAATTATTTTTGTGGCACTGGAGATTGAACCCAGAGGCATTCTACCTCCCAGCTACAACTTCCATACTTTTCATTCATTTGTTTATTTTGGTTTTGAAACAGGGTCTCCTTGCTAGGTTGCTGAGAGTCTCCCTAGGTTGCTGAGGCTGGCCTCCAACCCTCAATCCTCCTGTTTCAGCCTCCCAAGCACTGGGATGACAGGCATGCGCCACCGTGCCCGGCTTCCTTCCACTCTATGTGCTGGTGTTTTCTCCCCATAGGATTTGCTGTCTGCATTTTGTTACATTTATTTGTTTATGTGTCTCTTTGCTAGAATATTCTCTAAAAGGGGGCTTTTTTTGGTGGGAGGAAACGGAGCCTCGCTGTGCTGCCCAGGCCGGCCTCGCACCCCTGGGTTCAAGCCGTCCTCCGGCTTCAGCTCCCCGGGAGCTGGACGACAGGTGCCACCCTGTGCCTGGCTGTGCTGGGACGTGTCTCTGTCTCCTTCACCTGGAGACCTGTCACCCAAAATAGAGGTCTGCCACCTACAACTGCATCTGGGCCATGGCTGGTTTTTCTTCTGCCTGAGGATAAAGAATGACTTCTACGATTTATTTTATTTATTTATTTTTGGTACTAGGGATTGAACCCAGGGCCATTCTATCTCTGAGCTATACCCCCAGCTCTCTTCATTGTTTACTTTGAAACAGGGTCTCAATAAGTTGCTGAGGGTCTTGTTACGTTGCTGAGGCTGGCCTCCAACATGTGATCCTCCTGTCTCAGCCTCCCAAGTACGGGGATGACAGGCATGCACCACCACACTTGGCTGGCTGTTTTCATTTCTTAGATCCTCACTCCACCTAGTGCAGGGCCTCACAGACATTTGGCGTTCAACACACTTTCTGAATATGGCCCTGAAAACCTAAAAACCCCTTCTTGACATTGAAGACAGTAATTACATTAAAATATTTCCTCCCGCCTCAGAGTATAAGACATAACCCGTCTGTAGGTGCAGAGGCCTCGCGAGTCTCTACTTTACAGAATTTCAGCCAGGCAGGAGGATTAAGCTGGAGAGATATATGTTACCCCATGGTGACTCTAGTTAATAGCGGCATGCTATGTTGAAAATTGCTAGGAGAGAGATATCTGTTAAGTGTTCTCACCCCCAACCACCAACACAAATGATTAGTGTGTGAGACATGGAGATGTTAATTAGCTCTTTTGGGGGAGGGTACTGGGGATTGAACCCACGATATCTATCTCTGAGCTACACCTATCCCTTTTTATTTTTTATTTTGAAACAGGGTCTCATTAAGTGGCTGAGGGCCTTGCTAAGTTGCTGAGTCTGGCCTCAAACCTACGATCCTCCTGTCTCAGCCTCCCAAGTACTGGGATGACAAGTGTGTGCCACCATGCTTGGCTTCAGAGTGGATTTTAAAAGACAACTTTTCTCTAATTAGAAACTCCCATTAGCAAGGAGCCAGTGTGATACCATACAAGGGAAACATGTTTTAAAGTGCAAACTGGTCATTTTAGATAGCCGCTGTGACCCAACTTTTAAGGCTTGGTAACCGCGCCATCCAGGTGAACTTCCTACACAGATGGACCCTTCCTTCCTCAATCAGCTTTTCCTATATTATTTCATCCTGGGAAAGAAAAGCGATAGCTAAGCCAGAAACAGGCAGGATTAAAAAAAAAAAAGAGTCTGCGGCCAAAGTGACAGAATTACTTTTTTGTCATCTTTTCTCTTGTGTTTGCGAAGAAGTAAGCAACGTGGGTTTTTTTTTGTCTTTGTTTAGACATTGGACAGTAAAAATCATAAGAACACATATTTTTTGACACACTATTTTTTTTGGTGTTCTTTGGAATTTGGACCCTAATTAAAAAATATGTGTTTCCTATCCCCTCTTACTGTGAAAAATCCCTGGTAATCTACACAGATGCGCTGGCTGGCTCTTCCTCATGACACCAGACTGTCTGAAATAATAGCTCTGAGAAAGTGTGAATTCTTTCCTTCCCCAAGACTCAATTATAAGTACTTAATTGTTTCTCCTTCTATAGCTGACTACAGGGCCAAGCTGGCTTAGTATTCATCTGGCTAAACATGGCACGCTTTAGAAGCCCTTCATTTTGAAAAAGTTTATTCTGCACAGAAAAACAGAAACAATTTACAAGGGGTCTTTTTTTGGTACTAGGGATTGGAACCAGGGGCATCCCCCCCTTTTTTAAATAGGGTCTAGCTAAGTTGCTGAGGGTCTCGCTATGTTGCAGAGGCTGGTCTCAAACCTATGATCCTCTTGTCTCAGCCTCCCAAGTACTGGCAGTTCAGACTTGTAACTTGCCAGGCTTGGAGGTGCATGCCTGTCATCCCAGTACTTGGGAGGTTGAGACAGGAGGATCATGGTTTCAAGGCCAGCCTCTGCAATGTAGCAAGACCCTCAGCAACTTAGCTAGACCCTATTTCAAAATAAAAAATAATAAAAAAAGGTCTGGGGAGTGGTTGCTGTAACTGAACAGTTAAGACATGAAGTGTTGGAGGCCAGCCTCCGCAACTTAGTGAGACCCTCAGCAACTTAGCTAGACCCTATTTCAAAATTAAAAAAATAAAAAGCAGGCGGGGGGGGGGGTCACTGTAACTTCACAATTAGGATACGAAGGGGTGTTCTCAAGATTTTAGTATCACAGTTAGGACCCATGATAAGCAGTTTGGAGATACCAGATGTTCCTCCTTGGATCTGATCCATCCTTTGATAAACGCCAAGAGCTTGCTAACTTGCAGTGTGACCTTTCCTAGTTGAAGGTGTGCTTCGTCTTCTTACACCTCATAACCTGCGGGCTGTCACCGTCTTTCTAGCCGGTGACATGGCCCTGGTTCCAGGGATTTCTGTCCTCGGATGAGGGACCAGGCCTGACACATGAGCGCAGACAGCCATTGATCCCTGGCAGCAGCGGGAGGGATCTTCGTAAGTACAGTCATTGTTCTGCCTTTAAAACTTTACTCTGCAGAGGTTTGTTGTCATTGTCTAGGGGGGAAAATCAAACCAAAGAGAGGCGAGTTGTAGCTGGAACTCGCGCGGCGCACATCAGGAAGTGTCGGCCCGCTTCTGCCGTCGCTTGCTTCCTAAGTCGATCTTGGCGCATGAATTTATATTTGTAGATTTTTTTTTTTTTTTTGCAGTACTGGAGATTGAACTCAGGGGCATTCTACCTCTGAGCTACACCCCCAGTCCTATTTTATTTTTCTATCTGGAAACAGAGTCTTGCTAAATGGCTGAGAGTCTCACTAAGTTGCCGAGGCTGGCCTCCAATCTTCGAGCCTCCCTAGTCCTGAGATGACAGGTGTGCACCACCACGCCCTGATAGTATTATCCCCACTTAGAGATATCTTGGTTGTAAGCGACCCACCCAAGGTCACTCGGAGTCAAGAAATGGCGGGAGCCAGAATCTGAAGGTGGCACAGTCGGGCCAGCTGTTTAATCTTGTCCCTGCGGCTCCAAGGTGTGACAGCTATTACTGTACCGTATATAGCTTTGCCCTTAATCTTCCCCCACAGCCATTTATTTGGGGAATATTATACCCATTTTATAGGTGGAGAAACTGAGTCTCTGACCAAGTCGTTCTCTCCAGCACACAGAGCTCACAGTGGTGGAGGGGGTTTGGGATCCAAGTTGCCCTGGTTGCAGTGGCCCTGGGGTCGGCCCTCGTTCTGAACTCCAGGACGGGCTAGGTTTGTGGCTTTCAAATGGTGTCAAAGCCCGGTCAGTGGGGTCAACATGGCTCCTCAGCGCGCAATGACTAAACACACTGTGTCCGATGATGGAGAGGCTTGGGACGGTTCCCTGGGAAGGACAAGGGGCAATGGCGCACGCTCTGTTCTTGACGTGGCTGCGGCAGGGATGAGCAGGAGTCGGGGGGGATGGCTGTTCCCATGGGGGTGAAGCAGGGGCTGGTTTCCCTGGGTCATCTTCTTTCCCTCTTGTATGGAACACATCAATCATTCCATTTATTTCCCTCCAATGAATCTCCTCTAAAATCAACTTGGCTGTGATAATATCTCTTCAGAAACAGTGAAAAAAATGTGTATTTGTGTGTGTGTGTGGTACTGGGGATGGAAACCAGGGGCGTTCTACCTCTGACCTATTTTATTTTTCATTTTGAAACAGGGTCTTGCTAAGTGGCTGAGGGCCTCTCTAAGTTGCTGAGGCTGGCCTCCAACCTGCAATCCTCCTGTCTCAGCCTCCCAAGTACTGGGATGATAGGCGTGCACTACCACGCCCATCTCTGTTGATCTCTTTTTGCAAAAACACATCTGTGATGTCCATCCTTAAGCACAATTTTTTTTTTTTTGCATTTGTAGAAAGTGTGTTTCTGTGCAGCTAGATTTGGAGAATACAAAATGTCAGTGGCCCTTGGGTTCTATGACTGTGCTCTGGGGCCACAGCTTGGGACGGGCTGCCAGTTCCTGCACCGTTTCCTGTTTTTTGAATCCCTTGCCCAAATTCCCCTCCTTCTCTCAGCCACGTCGTCGGTAATGCAAAATGAAATTCATTGTGCCCATTATATCTGTTAAATGGTTTCCATTTTAACTCGAGAAAACTGTACTGCCATTCCCGCACTTGGCATGGGGAAATGTGTGTATCTATGGAAGATAGCTGGAGTTCCAGGGCAGGATGAACAACTGCTGCTTTTAGCCCTGCGCGTACAGTTCCTGGAATCTTACTGTGTCGGGGCCTGGAAAATTTACATGAGCCTCCTGGGTAAATTAATTCTTGCCTGGTAGGTGGCTGTGGAAATTGGGAGTATTTGATGAAGCTAATGCCTTGGTCATCTGTGTCAGGGATGGGGTGGTGGCCAGGCGTCTAGAGTCAGGTGTGTCAAAAGCGTCCATAGGAAAACAGGTTTTATTTATTTATTTATTTATTTATTTATTTATTTATTTATTTATTATGGTACTGGGGATTGAACCCAGGGGCATTCTACCTCCTAGCTATACCCCCAGCCCTATTTTTTATTCTTTATTTTGAAACAGGGTCTTGCTAAGTTGCAGAGGGCCTTACTAAGTAGCTGAGGCTGGCCACAAACCCAGATCCTCTGGTCTCAGCCTCACAAGTACTGGGATTACAAGCATGTGCCACCACACTCAGCTCTTATTTTTTATTTTTTATTTTGAAACAGGGTCTCACTAAGTTGCAGAGGGCCTCACTAAGTAGCTGAGGCTGGCCACGAACCTGCGATCCTCCTGTCTCAGCCTCCCAAGGACTGGGATGACAAGCGTGCACCATCACACCCGACTGTAAAAAAAAAAAACAGGTTTTAAAAATATTGCCCCAGGTCTAACCCAAATCTTATTTCCCCAAGAGCACAAAGAGGTGACAGCTCTCACAATACGGTGCATAGTAGCAGGTCTCTGGCTAGTCGTCTTCTCTAGACTCTCCTGGTTGCCCCGTCTTTTGTCTTCTGTAGGCCTGTGTCTCTGGCTCATGGGCATATTGCTAAGGTCTGTCGAGGATTAGGGGCTGGGCCACACTTGTTTCTCCTGAGTCTTTCTGTTGGGGATTTCTTTCAGCTGGGAGGTCTTTGCAATGTCTTCTACCAAGTGAGCACTTATTTTCCTGTTTCTCTGTTCTCTCTGACGCCGGGCTGCATTTGATGCTGCTGTTCCTGGGGTCTAGGGATAGGATTGTGTTATTTCTTAGGGAGTGTGAGATGGATTCTCTGCCTCGGAGTTGCTTCAATCACACTGGCTGCTGCAGGGCTCCTGACCCACGATGCCACGGCCACAGCAGGCTTTCCTACCATGAACACCATCTTCATTTGGGGCTGGAGGATTCTTGGCGCTGTGTGGTGTGAGTTGGGCGCCAGCGGCCCCGGTCTCCACCCAGCAGGTACCAGCAACACCTCCTCCAACATCACCCTGTTGGATGGCTGAGCTGGAAAACAAGGCTGCGAGGATCTAAAGGAATTTCCATCAAGAGCGCTGTACTCCGGCCATGCGAGGCAGGGAGCTTCGCGTCTCGCAGGAGATGTGGTGCTACCATGTCCCGCATCCCTGGAGAAAACACGGTGGTAATTGTCTGTGGTTTCTGAGGCTCGGGAAGAGAGGAGGTGAGGGTCACCTTTTAACTGCTTTTCTTCTCATCTGCTAATTATCTCCCGGCCCTGCAAGGCCTTTTATCTCCCCTGTAAGAAACTTGACTCCGGGAAGGAACTTCCTAATTCACCACCACAACTACTTGGCGACCCTCACCTCCCTCCCGGCGCTCTCTCCGGTTCCCCCCACCGGTTTTCTTTCGCTCAAATGGGAACAAGGTGCCCATTGATCTCGCTAATCCACTCTGCCACCTAATAGCACATTCTCTGCCAAGGACGGGTTTTAATGAGATGCTTCCCTCTGTAGCGCACCGGGGTGAAGAGGTCATGTTTACCGCCATGAGTGTTTTCTGTCTCAGCTGCAAAGCAGTGTAGACTCTCGCACCACGTCCAGCTTCTCCAGGCCTCTTGAGGGAGGTGTATATTTAGATGTTTCTATCCTAACGGCAGTCTTCTGGACCTCTCCAGGGGCATTCTACTTGCTACTGGAAGAGCAATTAAAAGGACATGGGAGCCAGGTGTGGTGGCGGACGCCTGTCATCCCAGTCCTTGGGAGACTGAGACAGGAGGATCGCAGGTTCGAGGACAACCTCAACAACTTAGGGAGACCCTCAGCTACTTAGCGAGGCCCTGTTTCAAAGTAAAAAAAAAAAAAACCAGGTCTGGAGGATGTAGCTCGGAGGTAGAATGCCTCTGGGTTCCATCCCCAGTACCAAGAAAAAAAAAAAACATGTCAGAGGATGAAATGATCGGACGCATGGATGCATGCAATGATGATATCAAGATTATTGTTGTGTTTTTTTTGATGCTCCGAAAGCCATGGAGGTTTGCCGATGAATCTGTCTGATCAATATATGGGATGTGAGAGGGAGAGGAGACGAGATTGACGGGCGAACAGAATGGAACGACTCCTGTAACGCAGGCTGACAGGCAGCTGTGAGTCTCTTTAGGACAAATGCAATTAACTTGGAATAATAAGACTCACATTTGATGGTGAGAAAGGCATTCTTATTAACAGGCGCGGGCTGAGCCGTTCTGCTCTCCTGCATAAGACAGTCCTTGTGTGTTGCGCACGTGTGTGCATGCATATATATAAATACATACACATATGTCTCTGGACATACGTACTCAGGCCTCTCTCTCTCGTTTCTGCTCACAGTTTGGGCAGAAAAGTTGGGTTTTTTTTAGAATAATGCACTTGAAAAAGGGAATTCATTCATAAGTTGTCTCCAGGTCTATAAATCCTGAATATATTCTCCCAAATTACATATATAAAAACCACGCTGCGCTTCTGCTGCTCTTAGACATGAAGCGGGTGGGCCCTGGTCCCTGGACTGGGGGCCGCAGGGAATTTGGAATTGCAAGCAGGGATTTGCAGATTTCATTTTGAAGAGGAGAAGTCATTATTAGAAATCTAAGCTCATTTCCTCTCCTTTAATAGCTATTTTAAATCATTCATTTAGAAAATACATTAACTATTTAGGGGACTGGCAGGGTGTTTCTTTTGGCAATAGGTCTACATTTTTTAAGGATTTTTTTTTCTCTTCTTCATTTCTAAAATTATTTCAAAAGGAGATGAAAGTTAAAAAAAATAGACCAAGTGAAATTGTGGTGATATAAAATTCCTTTTGGATAACATTTTCCTCTCTCATTGCATAAGAGAAAACAGCTTAAAACTTGAACAGAAGATTTAAATACTAGCCAAATCTCTTAATGTTCCTTTTTTTTGATACTGGGGGTTGAACCCAGGGACATTTTATCTCCATACTACACCCCCAACTCTTTTTATTTTTAATTTTGAAATAGGATCTTGCTAACTTGTTGAGGGTCTTGCTACATTGCTGAAGCTGGCCTCCAACCTGCATTCCTCCTGTCTCAGCCTCCGAGTTACTGGGATGACAGGCATGTGCCACCACGACTGGCTCTTAATGTTTCTTACTGCTATTTATGTGGAAAAAGGTGCACAAAAAAGGTGTGCAAAAGTCCTTTACATTTGAAAAAATGTAAACCAGTTTTTGAGTATAATTAAAAAATAATATATGGTTGCTGACCTCTTTAATTTCTTAATAAATTCGATAGAAAACAGTTTTAAGCTGGGCGTGGTGGCGCACGCTTGTAATCCCAGTACTTGGGAGCCTGAGACCGGAGGATCTGGGTTCGCGGCCAGCCTCAGCTACTTAATGAGGTCCTCCGCAACTTCGTGAGACCCTGTTTCAAAATAAAGAATAAAAAATAGGGCTGGGGGTAGAGCTCGGAGGTAGAATGCCCCTGGGTTCCATCCCTAGTACTGCAAAAAAAAAAAAAAAAAATTAAAAAAAAGAAAACAGTTTTAATTCTGAACTACTTATATTGATGCCAACTTCACTAGTAACTGGGTAATAAAAGGGGGAAATATGATGGGTAAAAATAAGTAACTTTAGTTGGGCATAGTGTAGCACACCTGTCATCCCAGTCCTTGGGAGGCTGAGACAGGAGGATCAATCACAAGTTGGAGGCCAGCCTCAGCAACTTAGCGAGACCCTCAGCAACTTAGTGAGACCCTGTTTCCAAATAACAAATAAAACAGGGTTGGGGGTGTAGCTCAGAGTGAGAATGGCCCTGGGTTCAATCCCCAGTACCCCCCCACACACACTAAGTAACTTGAATTCAGAATGTATGTCTTTCTTAACATTTTGCATACTGCTTTATATATATATTTTTTTTAAATGCAAAATAAAGCTTCATGAGTTATGTAATTGCTATTCTTCAAAAGGACACCATGAAGGTTGACAATTTAAAATGCCCTCTGCCTGTCACCACCCAGGGCGTTGAACGTCTGCCGCTGGTGTTCAAAACAAGCTCTGCAGAAGAGGTGTGCCGCTGCCAAATTAGGACGCACAGGCGTCTTTCTTGTTCGCTAGCTAGCGTAGGCACTGTAGCTCATCCTCTCGCTTTCCCTGCCTGCTTTTGTTCTTTTGATGTGGCAGGGAGCTGAAACTGACAACAGCCTACATTTCTATAACAATAACCCGCATTGTTAAATATATACGTGGAGATCGACACATGAGCATTGTTCTTTTATTCCCCGGAGATGCCAAAGTTCACTACGGGCCACCGGGGAGAAAGCCGCAGATCTATGCACACGTTTCTGGGGTGAACCTTCGCAGCTGTTGAAAAAGCACAGAAAAGTATCGACAGTCTCCAGGTTCCTCATCCTCCTTTTCCCATGTTTGGATATCCTTATTTTTTTTTTAACCCCCATGGAAAGTTTCTGTTTTCTTGGTGAGGCCAAAAGGATCAAGGTCACAGGTTGCTCCTGGCGCTGTCAGCCAGGATCCGTTTAGGACAGCAAGAGGCAGAGAAAGAGTCTAAGTCCACATGCCTGACACACTTTGCTACTGTAGACACAGGAGAGAGCCTGCCTCCCCTCTCCTGCATCCTTAATCTGCTGAAGTAACGAGCCCTGGACCCAGAGCCGGGAGCCCGATAATTGGGCGGACGCCACTCTAGATAGGGTCATCAGATCCAGTGCAAAAAAACCAGAATCCTCAGCTACCCTTGAATTTCTGCTAGATAACACACAGGCTTCCAGACTAAGGATGCCCGCCCCATGCTCTATGTAAAACACGACACTGAAATTGACAATAATTTATATTTATGTAACAATAGAGGGGACCCGGTGCCCCAAATATGCACCATTTATCTGAGACTTAAATTTAACCTGGGCATTCTAGCTTTAACCTGACTGAAAACAAGTCCTGACTGAAAACAAGGCTTTGTGTACTCTGGAGAAAAATTACTTATCATGGGGATAAAGCAGTTTTTTTTTTTTTAAGAAAGAGAAGACAATAGAACTTTTGGTTGTGCTGATGCTGAAAACAAACCGACTGCCCTTTTACCAATTTGTAACTTAGCATGGTGGCACACGCTTGGAATCCCAGCACTTTGAAAGCAAAGTAATTCAAAAGCTATGAGTTAGGCCAGGTGTGGTGGCACACGCCTGTCATCCTAGGACTTGGGAGGCTGAGACAGGAGGATCACAGGTTCAAAGCCAGCCTCAGCTACTTAGTGAGGCCCTCTGCAACTTAATTGAGACCCTGTTTCAAAATAAAGAATAAAAAATAGGACTGGGGTGCAGCTCAGAGGTAGAATGCCCCTGGGTTCAATCTCCAGTTCCCCAAAAACAAAAAACAATTTGTAAATCTGTTTTCCGGCTCACAAATTAACAAAGGGCTGTGTTATGCTTAGACATGACTCTTCCCTCTGCCCCCGCCAATAATCCATGATGATCGGTCCTGGGCGGAATATTCTAGATGATAGAAGGCTCAGATTGTAGCACTATTATCAATCTTCCCTGGCTGCCCATGAAGAATAGAGATATTTATTTATTTTACTTTCCCAGTGCTAAGCGTGGTACTGAACACCTGGGGAATATCAATCCATGTGGTTTGAATGAGTTTATTCTCTGGCTATTAAATTCATCTTCTCTCCTTTCTTCTAACTTCTACCATTTCTCTTTTTCCACGCACAATACCCATGTTCCCTCTGAGGTTTCATTTATATTTTGAGCTTTTCTTCAGCACATGCAGGATAAAATTAGCCACCGTCTTATCGGTAAAGAACAGACAATATTTCTCACAATGCTGGGAACAGAGGCTACCTGTGTGGTTGATAGTAAATTTCCCAGAGAGATCCTTCTGGGGAGACTTAGTGAAATATTTTTTCAGTCCACCAGGAAAATGACATTATAGAAATGGAACTGTGCTCTTGAGCACTTGATATGTGTTCTTTATCATATAATATACATTATCTATTGCATGAACCAATTACACATTTTCTAGGAGACTTTAATATATATAATTTTTATCTTGGGCTTTGTTATAACTTCTGAACCACAAACCCAAGCTGAAACTCCGTTGTATTAGAATCTTAGTGTATGACATTCAGTCTCTTCGGAAATTCAGAATTTAGCACTCTTAGCAAATGGCGAGTCCCCTCATTGTAGCCATCAACCCAGGGGCGTTCTACCTGAGAGCTACACCCAGCCTTACTTTATTTTTTATTTTGAAACAGGTCTCACGGAATTGCTGGAGACCTTGCTAAGTTGCTGAGGCTGGCCTCAAAGCCGCAATCCTCCTGTCTCAGCCTCCCAAGGACTGGGATGACAGGTGTGCGCCACGGAACTTATACTATGCAAGTATGAGCATTGGTTTGACTGCAATTTAGGAGAAAATTAACAAATGTCCCTAATTGTTGTGACCTCTGCAGAATAGGAGAAAAAAAGAGCAGGAAATAAGTTAATTTCAGTTTTTTTCTCTTTCATCTTTCTTTCTTTGGTCTCCCTTTCTTTTTCTTTCTGTCTCCCTCTCTTCTTTATACTTGCCCCTTTCAGTCTAAATGAATTGTTTTCTTTTCGTTCTCCTTCCTTCCTTCACTTCTTTTCTTTGGCACCAGGAAATTGGACCCAGGAGCATTCTACCTCGGAGCTACACCCTCCCCAGGCCTATTTTATGTTTTGTTTTCACCCAAGATCTCACTAAGTTACCATGCACTAGCCTCGAACCTGCAATCCTCCTGTCTCAGCCTCCCTACTACTGGGATTACAGGCATGCACCACCATGCCTGGCTCTAATTATTTTCTTAAAATTTATTATCGCAGGTGTTCCTGTGATTCAGAAATGGAAAGAAATGTGATGTTTTGGGACTGCAACAGACCCGCACAATGAGAGTGACCCTTCATTTCCCCCGCACCTTTCCTTTTTGGGATGTCTGTGGATGAGACATTAGTGTGGCATGAAGCCTGTTGGTTTCTTCCTGTGTTTATTTTGTTAAGATTAGGGTTGCTAAGATACGGTAGTTATTTCAAATTGCAACCACTGGGTGCCAGGGGTCATAAAACAGAGCACTAAGATTTCTTTATTTGCTAACTCTAATAAAAAAAAAATTCTTGAGGGGGCGAGAGAGAGTATTTTGGCAAAGAAAAGGAAGGGTCTGCCCAGTGGCCTATGTTATAGCCCGTAATTAGATCCACCCGTCTAGCTGAAGTCTAGGGATATTTGGGTTTAAAAGTTCTGACTTTGGGTTGTTTATGAAGTTATTGTTTTAGAGGAAGGGAGTGGTCGGGTGTGTAAATTTTACGACTCCTCTTGTACTTAGTGGTGGAAGCCAGGGTATTTCTTTTCAGATCTGTTGCTAGTTAACTTTCCTGTGTTCAATAAACATTTTGAAGGGTTTGGAGTTTTTAACACTTTCTCGAGTTGGGCCTCTCAGTTCTTCTCGTTGTGGGTCACCAAAAAAAGCACAAAATCTCTCTAGCTCTGTTTATTAATTTTGCTCAGTTAATTCATAATTTGTAAATTGTTTGTGATTTTTATTGCCGTTAGTGACTGTTTCAGGTAACTGAAGATGAGCCAGGCCCTATGTTCTTGCTCTTGTTATTGACAATGGTATTTTTGTTCATTTTATTTTTCTTTGTCATGAATTGTTTTTGTTTTTTTTTTTTAAAAACTCAGAATATTTTCCAACCAGATTTCAATAAATTCCAGAACATTCCTTTGAGCATGTAGGTAAATATTTTCTACTAGTACTTAAAAGAAAAAACCATTAAACCATTTGGGCTGGAAAATCGCCTCTGAGCAGCCGGTCTGGCAGGGGTTTATTCAGCGAATGTGTATAATTCCAAATTACTGTATGTTTTTATTTCAGAAAAAAAATTCCAGCTTCCCCCGAACACTCCAAATACTAATATCCAGAGTTTCCACTGGCAACTCCTTTGTTTGTCCTGGAAGTATCTTGCAATTTGGGACCAAGAAAATATTGTGTTGCCCTCAGATTTATAGACACAAACATATGTATTTCTTCTTCGGCACACAGTTCTTTTCCAGGGAAGCCAGGTTTAACGGGCAGGTTGTCAAATAGTAAGAAGGCTTCATCAAAAGTAGACAGTAGAGCCGGGTGTGGTGGCACACGCCTCTAATCCCAGTTCTTGGGAGCCTTAGACAGGAGGATGGCAGGTTCGAGAACAGCCTCAGCAAGTAGTGAGACTCTCATCAACCTAGCGAGACTCTGTTTCAAAATAAAAATAAAATAGGGCTGGGTTTGTAGTTCGGAGATAGAATATCCCTTGGTTCAATCAACAGTAAAACACACACATACAAGTAGATTGTACATTGGGCTGAAAAACATGGCCTTCAATAAAATTTAAGTAGAGAAGGATACACTTCTACTAATGACATCCTGATACAATCTGGTTAAAAGTAATATTTTCACCAGACATGTTGGCCCACACCTGTAATCCCAGGATTTGGGAGGCTGAGACAGGAGGACTGCAGATTTGAGGCCAGCCTCAGCAACTTAGTGAGACCCTGTTTCAAATAAAATAAAACCAAACAAATAAATAAAATAAAATATGGTTGGGATGTAGCTTGGAGGTAGAATGCCCCTGGGTTCAATCCCAGTATCAAAAAAAATGTAATATTTTGTGAAATCCCCATTTAGTGCTTTTCCAGAGAGGCCTAGAGATTATGTTGTGGGTGGTTGAATCGTATTCATGAAGCCAAGCTTGGGGCACCCTGTGAGCTAACTGCATAGCAAGCTGAGGGTGAAGTCCAGTTCCAGTTTCTACCTTGCAGAATAGTGGCCTCTGTCCTCGTCTGTCTCGGGAGACAAAGCAACCCCTCGATGCCTGTGGCCGTTCCCGTCTCCAGCTTCTGAGATGCCAACTCCTCCTCCCCTCTGAGTTCTTAGGATGTGATGTCCGGGGGGTAAAGCGATTCTCTGCAGCCTTCAGCGTTCAGAGTCCATGCTCGTTCATCCGTGACAATATTCATTGTTATCTGACTGTGCATCCTGAGGCCTAAGGTGACCGATAGATACACCACATCTCTGGCTACTTGAGTAATAGCGTGTACTAGATTAGTGTAAACCATTCACTCCTCTAAATAGCATTTTGCACACACTCCCTAGCTCCTACCTCCTCACAAGGGCAGAGCATACACCCCTGCCCCTTTTGGGGGGCATAGCGACTTGACCAAGATAGAGACTAGGATGAAACTGATGAATTTGCAAATTTGTTCTTTTGCCTCTTGCACCAAAATAACATGTGTAAGTAGCCGCTAGTCCAAGGACGTGGAAAAAAACCCAGAGACAACATAGAAACACCTGTAGCGTCTGCTCAAACCTCACTACACCAGCTCGCTCACAGATGCGCAGGCAAGAAATAAGCACATATTGTTCTTCGCTGTTGAAACTTGGGACGGTTTGTTATACAGCATCATTATGGTGATCTCTAGCTGATACCCAATTATAGTTCCTTAACCAGTTTCTGCATAGGTGTGGGGAGAAGGGAGCTGTCTCCTCTTTGCTTTTAAGTCTTTTGATGTTGTGTTAGTTGAGTGGATTTAGGGGAAGTGGCAGGAAAAGTTTTAGGATCCCCCAAGTCTTGCCTGCCTGAGTCAGGACCTCTAGTTTTCATACCAAAAACGCTTCATCCAGACCTTGATCTTGAAACATAAACTAAAACCCAAACTAAACGATGCCATAGCCAAGGAGAGACATGTGAACCTTTTGTATAAAATAAACCTGTTTAAAAAAAAATCTGTTCCAGGATAGAAAAATATTTAAATATCTTAAAAATACACAATCACTCCTAAAAATGAAACAAAATCCAGAAACATTTCTATTATGATCCTTGGCAGAAGGTAGCTGGTTTAGCAGAATTAAAAGGAAAAAAAAAGAGGTTAACAAATGCAGGAATGAGATTAATTATGAATCCATGTAGTTTGAGTCAAGTAACAAGTTACTCAGTAGACATATTTATATTTTTAGTATTCTTTGCAGAACATTAAAATTGGGGGGTAATTGTACATAACAAAACCCAGTTCCAATTACAACCAAAAAAATTGTCTGCTTAACTAGTAATGATAAAACATTAGTGTCAATTGTATGATTTCAACAGCTATAAAGTCTGTATTTGAATTCTGTTGAATTTAATGGATAAATTAAAGTCATATTTTAAGACTACTTAAAAGAATGTTATTTTTTTTCTTTTTTAAAAACGGCTCAACTCCAAACATTCCAAAATAGCTTATTTTTATTCGGTCTGCACAATTATTCTCAATCATTATTTTGTTTTGCGCAAGTCTTCCATTATTATAAACAGATGTGAGTGCAAACTGAAATAACATAATCCATCTTTGAAACACAGGCCAGGAAAGCAAAAATAGAAGTTCTTTGGGGCTTTCCTTCCACTACACTTTGGAGAAAATTAGTTTTCCCTGAGAAAGCTTTTGGCACAATAAACATGTGTCTCCTTTCCCGCATTTTTGACGTGGCAGAGGTAACCATCCTTAACAAACACAAAGTGAAAAACAGTTTCCCTCGATAAAATCAAGGACTGCTGAGAAGTGCGTTACGTAACGTTTTAAGACAGTGGTAGAAACAGATGGGCTTTTTTCTCAAGATTCTGAAATGAAAAGAAGTTCTGCGATGACACAGTCAGGTCCCTCGTGGGGGACACTCAGCCTTACATGTAATAGTCCCTATCTTTGTTCCACCCTTAACTTTTCCTTTTAATGGCTCCCTAATATTCCCTCCATCCCTCTCTGTAGCAATGTATATAAGCCATAATTGGTTGATGGGCATTAAGCTTGTTTCCCATAATTTTATAATAATTGAAATGAGTGGGAACAGCTAGAAGAAGATAAAGCTATGGGTCAGTCAAAGATTCAGGGTTCAATTAATGCAAAGGAAGTTCTAAAAGCCTACTGATCCTTTGCTATTGAGGAAGTTTTTTAATTCGTTTTGTTTTGTTTTTGTGTGTATGGTACTGGGGGTTGAACCCAGGGGCATTTTACCTTCAAGCTAAACCCACAACCAGACTTTTTTATTTCTTATTTGAAACAGGGTCTCCCTGTGGTGCTGAGCGTCTCCCTAGGTTGCAAAGGCTGTCCTCAAACCTGTGATCCTCCTGTCTCCCATGTACTGGGATTAGAAGCGTGCATCACCACACACAGCTTCAAGGAAGTTCTTTTGAGTTATGTTATTAAAAATAAATAAAAGGAATTTAAAATGTCAGCAAACTGTAGCTTGAAATGCAAACTAGATGGATGGCAAATAATTATTTTGTGAAACAGAACTTCTATGGAAAAAATATTTTTGGAATTTTATAGGAATTACATGTGCACACATAAAAGGACCAACGATGAGCCTGGGCTCTGCCTGGCACATGGTTCATGATAAGCAGGTATTGAATTAGCATGTTATTCTTTGAATCAAGCCTGATCCTCAGCAATGGCTCATGTACCCTCTGAACATGGGGAATCAGGGGACAGTCAACACACTCCAGTAGACGGAGGGTCTCCACCACATTGGAAAACTTTTTTTTTTTGGTACTAGGGATTGAACCCAGGAGCTTTCTTCCTCTGAGCTATACCTCCAGCCCTGATTCATTTCTTATTTTGAAACAGGGTCTCACTAAGTTGCTGAGGGTCTCATTAAGTTGCTGAGGCTGGCCTCCCACCTGTGATTCTACTGTCTCAGCCTCCCAAGTACTGAATGACAGGTGTGCACCACCACCCTCGGCCACGTACAGGTCTTGATATGGACATTTGCTTTTGTCTCTCCTCTGGTAAAAACTCAGAAGTAGAATTGCCGGATCAAATGCTAAATGCATGTTCAACTGGATAAAAAGATCCTTGGGAAATGCTGAATTTTGAGTGTAGGCAAAATCTACAGCATTGGTAGAGTGTTACAAACTCTATTGTCCATCCTCTAAATTCTCCATGTTTTCCTCTAACTTCCTGTTAGAAGGCATAAATGAGCCAGGCGTGGTGGTGCATGCCTGTCATCCTAGTAGTTGGGAGGCGGAGACAGGAGGATTGCCAGTTGGAGGCCATCCTCAGCAACTTAATGAGACCCTCAGCTACTTAGTGAGACCCTGTTTTCAAATAAAAAAATAAAATAGGGCTGGAAGGTGTAGCTCAGAGGTAGAATACCCCTGGGTTCAACCTTCAGTACAAAAAAAAAAACCTAAAAAGGAAAAGAAAACAAAGCATAAATGAATACCTCCTGTGTCATCAAGTTATAATATTCTTTTGGGAAGGTTTTGAGAAGGAAAGGAGAAGAGATCGGGGGAATCACTGAAAGAAAAATAAACAAAATAAACAAGGGGGCAGCTAGTGATCTACTTTCTGAACAGCCATTCATGTTAACACCATGTTGGTCTCAGTCCTGGTCAAATCGTCTTCCTCTCCTTTCTTCACCGATCCACAAGATATTCTGGTCACACCCTGGCTGCCTGTCATCAAAGTAAGGAGAGCCAGACACCCGCGTCCTATCTGAGAAAGGCTTTTGGCACAAGGAAGACGGACGCGATCCTCAGGGACGGCCAGATCTGATTCACCCCAGCAATGGGGGGGGGGCTTCAAGGAGGATGTGCATGTGCGTGAGACTCCACCCCGACGTGCACGCTCGGCCCCGGAGGCGGGAGAGCTAGTGCGCTAAGCCCCGTGAGTTCATTAAAACTTACTCGACTCGACCAATTCTTTGCAGATTACTCTAAGGAAAATATGTGTTTATGTAGTACTTATCACCTCTTTCTTTCCTCTTAAAAATGAGATGCTAAGACCTTTAATCCAGGGGAAAGTCTTAAAAGCTTCAGGATGAGATCACAGGACTGTTTCTCTCCAGCAGTATTTTAGGATCACCACCATCACCCGGGAGATGGTCCAGGAAAATCCTCCCTAACGGGAAACTCCAGATAATGCAGTCGTGTCGCCTCATTGGGAGAAAGGTTGAGCCTGGTGTAAAGTCCGAGTTATGAGGACATTGGAAAGAAACGTGGAGCTGGTTTGCAGCTTATAAGTGCGTTTGCAGAGCTCCAGAGGGGAAGAGGCAAAGTCCAGACGTGCTCGGCACACATTACCCCACCGCTTTGGCTCTGTGCCCACCGCAGGCATTACTAATCAACCGCAGACAGTCCTTAAATGCACAAGGAAGCCAGAATTTGCATATATGCAAATATATATATACTTTTACTGGTGTGTTGTCATTATAGATCATAATGAGATTCGAAACTGATATAAACATACATGTCCATACCCACGTTGCTTGGTGTATTTCCCTCCATATAACCTGCCCTGGAATTTGCATTTTTGGTACCAGACTGTAGTGCCTTTTGAAAACAGTATGATGTTGTAAATATTGTAGGTGAAAGTAAAAAAAAAAAAAAAACTGCTCTGGGGTGTCTGTATGCATGCGTGTGATAAACAAATCCCTTTAGGAGCCAGGCATGGTGGTGCACGTTTGTCGTCCCAGTACTTGGGAGGCTGAGACAGGAGGAATGAAGGTTGGAGGCCAGCCTCAGCTACTTAGTGAGACCCTCCGCAACTTAGTGAGACCCTGTTTCAAAATGAAGAATAAAAAATGGGACTGGGGGTGTAGCTTGGAGGTAGAATGCCCTTGGGTTCAATTCCCAGTACTGAAAAAAAAATCCCTTTAGGAAATAAAGTGAAATTCATCCCCCCCCCTTTCTCTCTCTCTCCCTGTTGTATATGTAGAAAGATCTAAAACTTTTTAAGAACCTCAAGAAGTTCAATAGGCAACCCAAATATAATATTTTGGTGCTTTTTGACTGCAGACAAATTATCACTTGTGCAAACGAAGCGAGGTTTAGAATCATCATATTCAACAAAATAAATTCAACTCCTCTGAAGTATGAAGGCACTGACAGACAGGAGCACTGATATGTAATTTTTTAATGACACTGTTCATCAACTCAGTATTTTGCAAGATATATTTGAAAAGTATTTTTCTCCAACTAATTAAGGTTCAACTGACTAAAGAACTTAGTGAGGAGCCTCCAAATCGAACATGCATTGAGGAATGTTACAAAAATTATTAGATACTAGCCGGGCATGGGGGCACACGCCTGTCATCCCAGTACTTGGGAGGCTGAGACAGGAGGATTGTAGGTTGGAGGCCAGTCTCAGCAACTTAGTGAGGCTCTCAGCAACCTAGAGAGAGACTATTTCAAAATAAAAATAAAATGAAATAAAATGGAGTTGGGGGTACAGCTCAGAGGTAGAATGCCCCTGTGGAGTCAATCCCTAGACACACACACACACAAATTATTGGATATCGCTAGTGATGTAAATTTAAAGCCTGAATTTCCTACTTCTCTTCCTGGAAATTCTGCATTGGTTCCATTAGTGATTTTTTTTTCCAGTTTTGTAGCATGGGAGCTATAGAAAGAGAGGATGCAGTCTATGATCAGGTCATAGTATTGATCTGTAGAATTAAGGGTCTCAGTCCTTTTGTCTCCCGAAGCAAACTGCTTTAGCTTCCCATGTACTGCACAAAGAGGACTTGCTTTGGTTTTCACTGGGCTTATTTATTCTGAAGAAGTTCCTTATAAATAAGTCATTTTAGCAGGATGTACATGAATCATCACCAAACTTGAAACTGGTGGCATTGGAATTATTGCAATTTGCTTTCAGTGAGGTGTAAAGAATATTGTCTGAGCCTGTGTAGTTGACTGAGCCCTCTTTAGTTTTATCATACTTTCCTTTTCTGCTCCAAAGAACTGAGTGAGCAAACATCTACAGTAGCCTCTCTCTTCAGCGTCCTGGAAATAAAATGCCCCCAAGTGTTGGAATTATTGAGAGTGATAGTATATTGTTTTACAGATGAGATCCATTTTGTTGATTTTGAAATGAACGGGCGGGTCCACCAGCTCTGGAGGTGTAGGCTGTGAGGCCGCCAGGTGCCTGGGTCACCTAAGGGGCACGGGAGGGTGTGCTTGAGGGTGGCTAGGAGTGTGTTTCATGTTCCAGCCTTGCACCCATTCCTCATATCAGTTCTTGTTCAGTCCTACTGTATGCCGGGCACAGGGCAGGAGAGGGTGAGATAGAGCCAATTCAGATGGAATTCAAGCCAGGTGTGATGGCGCACACCTGTCATCCCAGATCTTAGGAGGCTGAGACAGGAGGATCGCCAGTTGGAGGCCAGCATCAGCAAGTTAGCAAGACCCTCAGCAACTTAGTGTGACCCTGCTTCAAAATAAAATACAGCTGAGTGTGTAGCTCAGAGGTGGAATGTCTCTGGATTAAAAAAAAAAAGAATAACCAGCCATGGTGTACACCCATAATCCTAGAATTGGGAGGCTGAGACAGGAGGATAGCTGATTGGAGGCCAGCCTCAGCAACTTAATGAGACCCTCAGGGACTTAGCAAGACCTTGTTTTAAAATAAAAAATAGGGCTGGGGGTGTAGCTTAGAGGTAGAATGCCCCCAGGTTCAAATCCTACTACCAAAACCCAAACAAACCCCCCCCATAGTCAGAGGTTGATGATTGAGAGCCTAGGGGCAGGATTTCAGTAGTTCCCTCAGTGTTTAAATTAAACTCAACTTACATAGAATAACTTTCATAGAGTAAAGTTTATACATCTTGCGTAGACCGTGTGATTGAACTTTGCACATGTCACAGCTAGGTAACCACCTCCTGTCAAGCTAGAGACTGTGTTCAGCACCGCGGACAGCTCCTTGGTGACTCATGCTTACCCCCGCACCCCCCAGTAATCAGCGCCTCTGCCCCAAAAGTGCCTCCTGATGTCTACCACCGTGGGTCACTCTTCCCTGTTCTTCCTGTAAATCACACCCGACATTAGAAGTGATTTCATATCTAACATCGTGTCTGCAAGATTCAGCCACGTTTTTGCACGTGCCAGTATTGCATTCTTTGCATCGCTGTATAGTGCTCCTTCTCAGACTTGCTGTACAGTGCTCCACCGCAGACTGCTCTCTCTCTCCTGTTTTCATTATCTGACTCTCTTCAGTCTAGTGGCTCCAACCATGAGATCGCATACATGCCTGGCTCAGGGTCAGAACTCAAAAATAAACCAAAAAACATTGCTCCAGTATGTAATTGGGTGTCTGCCTGGACCTGTCATCTAGACGTGCTCTGGCGACAAGCCAGAACCCAGCAGGAGACTGGAGAAGCAGGCGAAGTCCCTGTCCTTGCCGCTGGGGAGCCTCCGGCTCTTGTTCCCCACCATGTCGGGGGCAATTAGCACCAGACAGCGGGGCGCGTTCACCTCTGCACCAGTCACACTCGCTGGCTGGGGACGTAGATAGTGTTGAAGGATGGAGAGACCTGGGACTCCCTCTTTATTAAGTAGGAAGGCACGCAGGATTGATTTGCGGGAGCCTGGTGAAGTCTTCCCTGCCTCCGGCTGACTGCTGTGTGCTGGTTTTGTGTTTTCCACGCCCTCTGCCTGGCAGGTAGTAAACGCTCCATCATGGCTGAGTGGCTGGCCCTGGACGTGGCGGGAGCTGAGACCACATGGCTGTCGCTCACGCTGGTGGATATCGCCATTCTTCTTGGACGTTTTAGATTGATGTGAACAGTTAGGACCTCGAAGACAGGGTTGGAGGGTGCACAGTGCATCCTACCCCTGAGCTATACTCCCAGTCCTATTTACTGTCTTTATTGTGAAACAGTCTTGCTGGGTTGCTGAGAGTCTCTAAGATGCTGAGACTGGCTTTGAACCTGCGATCCTCCTGTCTCAGCCTCCCAAGTACTGGGATGATAGGCGTGCACCACCATGCTTGCCTGGATATCTGTATTTTAAGTGTTTTCAAGTTACAATCTTGATTTCATAATGGCTAAGAGAATAAAAGTATGTGACTTATTTCTCAAGAAGAAAAAAAATGGGAGAGAGACAGAGAGAAGACAAATATGACCAAATGGTAACATCTGTTAAATCTGGATGGTGAGTGAATAATATATTTTTAAAAGAATGTGTAAAATGTCACACATCTAATAGTTCATATATATTCTCTTAAAATCTTACAAGATTATTAGCTCCATTCACTTCTGATTTTCAGTTTCTAGCTTCTCACCACCCCACCATCTACCTTGGGGTAGCACAAATACTGGCTATTGGCTTTTTTTATTTATTTTACACTTGTTTGTCGTGTGTGTGTGTGTTACTAGAGATTGAACCCAGTGCCTTGCACATGCTCGGTAAGTGCTCTACTACTGAGCTACACCTCCAGCTATGGCTTTTGAAAATGCTAGAATAAGCTGGGTTTGGTGGCACATGCCTGTCGTCCCTGTACTTGGAAGGCTGAGACAGGAGGATTGCAGATTTGAGGCCAGCCTCTGCAAGTCTGCACCTGTAAACCCCTCTGGTTTCTGTCATACTGCCCTACAGTTTAGAATGAAGCCAGCCCCAGCCCCAACTCCCCGCTAGCAGAATGTACATTTGACTCGTATATTTCTAGCCAAGCTCCATTAACCTTTCTGAAAACAGGAGCCAAGACAGCAACAACAACAAGAACAGCCCCTTTCTCTGAAGGATGAGGTATGAATACAGGGTAATGGGATCCGGGTAGCTAATCCCTGTCTTTTTGAAGTCTCACTGTCAGTATCACGGGGGTGAAACGGAAATCGATGTCCTTCTACATTGCTTATTTCTTACTAGGGGAAAGAATATTCTTGAAACAATTTTATCATTAAAGTTCATTTTATATATTCTTGTTTGTTTGGTACTGGGGATTGAACCCAAAGATGTTCTACCTCCAAGCTACAACCCCAACCCTTTTTAATTTTTATTTTGAAACAGGGTTTCACTAAGTTGCTGAGGGTCTAAGTTGCTGAGTGTCTCTGTATGTTGCAGGTGCTGGCCCTCAAACCTCTTGTCTCAGCCTCCCAGCGACTGTGATTACAGGCATGCACCACTGAGCCTGGTTTTCTTTTGTGTGAAATTTGGTGGTTAATATCAAAGGTTCTGGAGCCAAGAACATCTGGAGTTTAATCCCAGCTCCCCCACCCACCTGGTATTGATCTTGATCAAGTTATCTACAGCTCAGTTATCCCCATCTGCAAAATCACCAGCCATAGCATATGATTTTCTGACATAATTCAGTGAATTAATACACATACATTCTTAGCACAGTGCTGGCCAAGTTGTAAACATTCACTATGTATACATCGCTATGGTTATGATAACTAATAAATTGAGTTACTAATTTCTTTCTAAGCAGAACTCCTAACTCCCTGTCGACAATCCCAGCTACTGGGAGGCTGAGGCCGGGGGGCCACAGGTTCCAGGCTATCCCGAGCAACTTAGCAAGACCCTGTGTGAAAATTAAAAAGGGCCGGGGATGTGGCTCTGTGGTAGAGCACTTGCCTAGCATGTGTGAGACCCTGGGTTCAGTCCCCAGCACTGCAAAAACAGCAAAACAAAAGAACAGTTTAGGATGAAATGCATTCGCTATCTATAGGGTAAATGCTCATTAAAGTAGGAGTGATTATATATATATATTCTGTATATGTGTGTGTGTGTGTTTTGCTGGAAATAAAACCCAGGACATTCTACCTCTGAGCTACACCCCCAGCCCTATTTTATTTTTTTATTTGGAAACAGGATCTCACTAAGTTGCTGAGGGAGTCGCTAAGTTGCTGAGACTGGCCTTGAACTGCAGTCCTCCTGTCTCAGCCTCCCAAGTACCGAGATGACAGGCATGCGCCACCACACCCGGCTCAATATACTTTTTCAAATAAGCTAACGTAACAAAACCATTTAGTGTCTGCGTTTACACCAGGTCGCACCTGCCCACACCTCTTTCTGTTTCCAGTTGGGTCCGTAGTGGGGTTCTTTAGAGGTCCTCTGTCCTCGGGCTCTTTCTGCTTGGTCTTCTCATCCAATTTCCCCGGAAGTGCCGGCCGTTCTGACTCTCAGTGAGTTCTCAGAATCTCAATAACATAATGGACTCTTGCTGCATAGCGCCAGTTAATGCGTCCCCAGGGCCGCAGAGCCAACGCCTCCCACACGGCTAATCCACCCCCGGGATCGTGTCTCTCATCAACTTTCATGCCAGTGAATGATCTAAACCCCCAGTGGATACGCACTTAACCAAAGCGTGCTGGTGGACGGCTCAGGAGATGTTCCTCCTCAAATGGTCTCTGAACTTGGCTTACCTTTGTGGGATTGAACCCAGGGGCCTTCTACCTCCAAGCTATTTCCCCCTTCTTTGTTTGACTTGTATTAAATTCCTTCTTGGAGGGTGCAGAAATGTTTGACTTAGTTTCCTCCCTTGTATAAAATAAGGAGTAAAAATACTTCCTTCCTTGAACATTTTGTAATTGTTTTTTTTTTCATTTTATAGGGTACACACCAAGGAATTAGGTAAAGTGTGATTTGACCACACACACCCCCATAAAAAAAGCTTTAACTTAAAAGAATTATTATCATAGCTGGGTGTGATGATGCACGCCCATCATCCCAGCCCTTGGGAGGCTGAGATAGGAGGCTCACAGGTTGGAGGCCAGCCTCAGCAACTTAGCAAAACCCTGTTTAAACAACAACGAAAAATTATTATTATAAACTCAGGAGCTTCTGACCACCAAGGTGTAATTGAGTTGCATTCAAAATTAATTGAAAAGTAGAATAGATATAACGAGACCATAAGGTTCTATCTGAAAGCTGTCCTGTTCGGTGGTGATTCAAGCTTTTGCAGAGTGGTGTCTTTTATTCTTGGCTAATTCTTGATATTTAAGGGGACAGGCATTTTTAAAAACTTCAGATAGACAAAGCAAACTTGGGGTCACGTCGGAGGGTGACGGTGACCATTCCTGGCTGAATGTGAGAACCCAGGGCTGTGTGTAGTGGGATTGTATTGATGGAGAGATGACATTACGTGATAGGGATGCCTGGAAATTAAAGTTCGGTGGGCCATCCAAATATCCTGAGGTTTGCAGGGTTTTGATCTGTTTATTAGCCATGCAAAGACATATTGCCCTCTCTTAATCTGATCGTAGTTGCTTCTGTTACAGGAGTCTTTTTTTTTTATTGGCCCCTCGCTTTGATGTGAGATGTTTTATTTTTCAAGTGCTTATTTTCACACAAAGATCAGCAAACAGAATAAGACATCCCCCTCCCTCCGCTGTGTTTTTGTTTAGTTAGTGAACGTCCCCAGGAAGATATTAAAATGATTAATCCACATAGCGCATACGGCCGATAATGGGAGCCCAACTCCGACTTTATCTCTCATATGAGAGCAGCCATATCACAGGCTGCAAATTCATTTGGCGGCGCTGTTCAATCACTGCCATCTACAGATAAGTCAGCCGCCAGCTACCGCGTGAGGAGTCTCTGTCTAATTTCAGAACTCCATGCACAAGCTGGGCGGTGAGACTCCAGCGGGAGGAATCCAGCCGCGGCCCCTGCAGACCTCCCCAACTTGCCCCGGCTGCTGCGTCAAATGTAGGTGTTGAAATAAGTTCAGATGAGGGATGCTGGGTCATCTGTCTTGACATCTATTTCACTGTAGATTCCATGTTGGGGACAGCTTTGCATTTCCGGTCAGAGTCCGTGGCCTGTGACCTGGTCATGTCGTCTATCCCATGTCGCTTTGGACCCAAGTATTTTAAGCTTTTCTGACATGCACGTTCCTCGTTGGTAGAAAAAAATACAGCAAGACATTGTGCTCCCTGGGGCTTGTATGCCACTCTGCTGAGTTACCCATGTGTAGCGGGTTGCAAAGAGGCCCTGGAAAGACTAGGGTAAGAGGTGAGGGCCTCTCGTGCTGCTTTTGGCCAGTCCTTTTATCAAGAGATCGCAAAATAGATTGCGGTTTGAGATATAAAAGCAGCAGTGCCTGGCCTGTCATCCTGCTGCTCAGGAGGCTGAGACAGGAGAATTGCAGGTTCGAGGACAGCCTCTGCAACTTGGTGAGACCCTCAGCAACTTAGCGCAAGACCCTGTTTTAAAATAAAAAATAAAAAAGGGCTGGGGGTTGTAGCTTGGAGGTAAAATGCCCCTGGGTTGAATCCACAGGATGAAAGAAAGAAAGAAAAAAAGAAAGAGAGGGAGTGAGGGAGGGAAGGAGGGAGGAAGGGAAGGGGACTTGGTGAGTTCTTTAAAGAGGTGCTGAGAGGCAGATCTCCTTGTCGTGGCATGGTGTTACAAAGCAGGAGTCCTGAAGCACCTGTCTTGTCTTCTGTGACTCCCCTCCGTCGATTCCCAGTCCTACCTGTCAAGGCAGCCCTGCCGAGGAGGAGGAGGACACCCAACGTCCTCTCTGACATGCGCCCCTCGGCGGCCTCGGGTCCACTTTTCCCTGGACGTTGTGCTTTGAGCGCCGCGGCCACCGTCTCGGGCGGATGTGGCCGCTTCCAGCAGCCCATTGCGCAGCCATCAGCAGCGCTGTCTTGTACAAGATGCACTTTGGGCTTCTTAGTCTTGCCCACCGGCTGGAGGGAGGACTCTGGGGTTTTATCTGTTGACTTCTGAGGACACAGCGGCCCTCATCTTGTCCTGAACTTTCTAAACACAAAGGAAGAAGTTCACCAGGGAATAGAAGCGGTTCTGACATCTTGCAGGAAGCGGGGAGGTTTAGAGGAAGCGCTCCCCGTCCCGCAGCGTTGATCACTTTACCAGCACCACGCCGGGTTCTTAAGAAAACACCAGCCCTCGTGGAGTGAAGCGCTGGAAATGTGGCCGCTGTCCTGGCCCTCGGGGTGGCCATCATGGGGGGCAGCGGGGCATCTTCAGTCCTTGACGCTGCTCCTGGATCCCTCTGACGGCGGCGCGGCTGCCTCTTCTGGTGGAGGCTGTGGGGCCACGACTGGGCCAGGCTCCCTGCCTCGACTGGCCATTAAGCGAATGGCTGGCCACCACTATTGACCTGTCTTCTAGGGACTTGGAGACTTGAAGAAGGGGATACGAGGACAGAAAAGTCATGTGGAGTGCATCTACTCCAGCAGAGGCGACCCCAAAGTGTTGTCTTACTCTGAAGCTCTCCCTTCCTTCCTTTCTTCCTTCCTTCCTTCCGTCCGTCCGTCCGTCCGTCCGTCCGTCCGTCCGTCCTTCCTCCCTCCCTCCCTCCCTTGAAACCAGGAGCATTCTGCCTCTGAGCTACACCCCCAGCCCTTTTTTATTTTATTTTGAAACAGAGTCTCACTAAGTTGCTGAGGGTTGCACTAAGTTGCTGAGACTGGCCTCGAACCTGCGATCCTCCTGTCTCAGCCTCCCAAGTCCTAGGATGACAGGTGTGCGCCACCACAGCCGGCTTAAAGTTCTCCTTGAACTTTGCTCTGTTCTGAAATGAACAAGCCATCATCCTTTGATAGTTCTTTGCCTGATTTTTTTTTTTTTGAAAATAAAGTGCATTGGGACATTTGCTCTGTATCTTGGGTTGCCATTCCCGGGGTAACGAGGCTGATGGAATCCAGGATGCCAACCAGGGCTTGGATAAATAAAATCCAGGACCTGGTCCTGTCTGAAAGCCCTGTCCATGGTCACAGAACGCCCGCCTTCTCTCAGGTCAAGATGTTCCCGTCACCATTGTCTGTCCCTTTGAAGCATGACCCCCATTTCCCTGCCCCAGGTCCTTTGAACTTGTCATCTCTTCAACCAGGAATTGTATTTATTTTCTATCACTTACTCCCTAAACAAGCACCTCCATGTGCTTTGCTTTGAAGCAAAAATTTCAGGACACTACTTGTCCCCATCACTCGACACGGGTGAGCAACCTCACTGCTGGCCCTGTGGGAATCTCCCTGGAGAGGTTTCCGACTCGTCCCACACTTAGCCTGTCTCCCGCTGCACCCTTCTCACTGGCTCTCGGGCTCCCCTTCCTCACCTGCGGCCGTCATGCGGGGTCTGAGCCGGGGCAGCCCACGCCCCTCACTTTCTGTGCCTGCACACCTCACACATGGAACCAGCTGGTTCCCGCCGCATCCCGCTTCCTCGTTCCCCTCCCTCTGCCCTCAGCTGCACCGACCCTGTTTCTCTCTTCTGCTTGGTCACCTGCAATTATCTCGGCTGCTTCCTCTTTCGTCTCCTTCCCTCATGCAATATACATGCCCGCGCCTCTTCCCCGGTTGACGCTCTCCAGTGGCTGCTAATTCCAATTGGGGGGAAAGAAAATATATCTAACGTCCTGCCTGGCCTGTTCCCAAGTCCAGCGCCTTCTCTGTCCCTTCCGCATTTCCACCCTTCCTGCCTGCCCGCCCGCCCAGCCAGGCTGAGCCGCAGCATCTTCTCAGCACGGCTCTTCCCCGGGTCGGAGGGCTTTAGCCAGGTTTTGCAGGGCCGGCTACTTTTCATCCTGGAAACCTCAACTGGTACGTCTCGTCTCTCCCACACGACAACTTCCTCCACCGCTGATAGGAAGGGATGGCGCCCGCATCCGTCTCTGTCACATTACCCTGTCTCCACCCTGGTGAAATTTTCTTGTGAATGTCGGCTGAAGTTTGGACATGTCCCCCCCAAGAAAGCATGTGCTGGAATGGGGTGGCGTAGTAAGAAGTCCCTCGCCAGATGGGAACCCCCTTCCCTGCCTCCTAAACAATAAGGAATAAGTTCCTTTACTTTCCTTTTTTTTTTTTTTTTTGTTTGCAGTACTGGGGATGGAACCCAGGGGCATTCTATCTCCGAGCTACACCCCCAGCCCTATATTTTATTCTTTATTTTGAAACAGGGTCTCACTAAGTTGCAGAGGGCCTCACTAAGTAGCTGAGGCGGGCCTTGAACCTGTGATCCTCCTGTCTCAGCCTCCCAAGGATTGAGATGACAGACTTGCGCCACCGCGCCTAATTGTTTTCTTTATAAGTTACCCAATCTATGGTGTTCTGTTACAGCAACACAAGACAGACGAAGACAATGTCACTGTTCTGCATATTTATACACCGTCCAGATCTAATTACTCCTCTCCGCTGAGCTTAGAAACAGAACAACATTCTATGTGGCCATTACTTTTCCTCAGCGCTATTTTGCCTCGGATGTAACACATTTTCACAAGTTAATGAAAAGTACAGAAATAAGAGCGAATGGTTCTGTTTCCCCTGTTTATGTCAGCAAAGGAGCCTCAAGATGGGCTGTTTGTGAAAATTAACAATTTAAAGCAGGCATTAGTGCGGCTTCATTTTTAAGCTAGACACCAAAAATAAAACAAAAACCCCTCAAACCCAAATAGCCTTTTTAGAAATGAGAATGATCTGAGTGACAGAATTGGCGTGGATTAATATCCAGGCACAGAATGAGCACTTAAGAGGTGAGAGTTTCTCAAAAGCCGGAACCTTGACACGTTCGTAGTTTGGAATCTCTGTCTTTGGCGCCCATGTCGTCCCCGAGTTCCAGAGGAGCCTCCTTACAAAGTTACTGGATTGAACAAAATGAATATTTGGGAATTGTCTTAATGTTCCTGATCTGAAATTAATTCCTGAGCCAGTGAATAAATTGCCTCTGCTTAGAATGAAAGTGAGGTCCAGTGAATTTAGGAACGCCCACACAGGGAAGATTATCGCCTTCTCTTTCTCATTTGAAAAAAAAAAACAGAAAAAGATGGGATTTGAGACTTTACATTATATAAAAAAGGGAATCTGGAGCCAGGCATGGTGGTGCACACACCTGTAATCCCAGTACTTGGGAGGCTGAAACAGGAGGGTCACAGGTTGGAGGTCAGCCTCAGCAACTTAGTGAGACCTTGTTTCAAAATAAAGACTAAAATAGAGCTGGGGCTATAAGTTGGAGGTAGAACACCCCTGGGTTCAATCCCCAGCACCACAAAAAAGTGGGGGGGGGTTGCAGAACAGGGATGTTTGGACCTCTAGGTTGTTTTCCAGTATTTTGGATTATTAGTTTCTAATGTTTGTTAATTCTCATTAAATGGTGATCAGTATATTCAAGGTGCTGGCTTGCTGCCGTGGTGCACTGAGGGGACATTTGTAACTTGGGTGATTTCTAGGCTATGGAGAGAAGCCCTCACTAAACAAGAACAGGCAGCTCCTCTTTTGAAGGACAGTTTTCTTGCGATATTCTTGGGTTTTTAAATTAGGTAGTAGGGATTGAACCCAGGGGCATTCTACCTCTGAGCTACATCCCCCAGTCCTTTTTATTTTTTATTTTGAAAGGGGGTCTCGCTAAAGTTCCCGAGGCTGTCCTCCAACCTGGGATCCTCCTGTCTCAGCCTCCCAAGTACTGAGATGACAGGTGTACGCCACCACGCCCAGTTTTTTCAATATTCTTAATTTCCTATTTACAGGTCAAATGATTATTATCTTAGCTTGGTTCATACATATAAAGATGTATGTGTATGTATATGTGTGAGTATAGAGATAGGTCGGTAGGTATGTATACTGATATAGCCATATTTATGGAAAAGCAGTTTTCAGGAAATAGTATTACGTTATGTTTAGAGACGCAAACTCCAACTGCAGAAGTTACAAACTGCCAACCCGAGGACAGAAACTGACCCACAGATCTTCATTTCATTTGTGCATATGATTTTATTTTTTTGCGATTCAACCCAGGGGCATTCTACCTCCAAGCTGCACCCTCAGCCCTTTTACTTTCTGTTTTGAAACAGGGTCTCTGTAGGTTGCTGAGGGTCTCCTATGTTACCGAGGCTGGCCTTGAACTTGCATTCCTCTCATCCCAGCCTCCTAAGTACTGGGATGACAGGCGTGCACCACCACACCCAACTGTGCATAGACTTTAATTGACTGTTGTTGTTGTTATTATTATTATTAATCTTAAGCAATCAAGAGATTTCACAGAAAACTCCAGACTCGCAGTGTCTCCTTGCTTTCCTCTGATCCTTCTCTGCCGTATCAAATGCGTTCAGCACCAGCTCGGAGGTGCTCGGTGGGGTCACACGCCGCCCTGTTCCACTGTCATTTCCCTCCGTTTCTATGTTATATCCGTTTTCCCTCCACAGACTCTTTTTCACATCAGGGACTATTTTCTCAAGTTTTGTCCCTGCTGGTTTTCCCAACTTCAGGCTGCAGGACGGGTCGCCCTCTTAGCTGCTCTTCCCTCTCCTCTCCTCTGCCTGCCACCCCCATTCTGCCCACTGGTGACGGGCTGACAGATGGACATGCACAGACTTACTGCACAATAGACGAGTCCCTGCTCCCAGACCTGTAGTGACAATGGGAACCGGCGTCCAGACACCTGGCACGTCCTTGTACCCAGTCGGCTTCATGTTGTGTGAATTCATGCACAAAGAACAGGCCAACAGCCCCATTTCCCTGGCATTGGAATAGGCATCAGGCAGCCTCAGGGACGGCCGTGCTCCCGGCACACACACAGTGTCTTCCCAAGTTGCTGAGGGTCTCACTTAAGTTGCTGAGGCTGGCCTCCAACCTGCGATCCTCTTGCCTCAGCCTCCCAGGTGCGGGGAAGACAGGCGAGTGCCACCACATCCTGCTTGTTTCTTGTATTCTCGTCCTCTCTCCTGGGCACATACCTTGTCCATGGTAATGCCGCAATTAATAAACACTGAATTGAATTTGCCAACAACACAGATGTGGGAAGATGAGAGGGACAGCATCGTCCCCATTACCCACAGGTTAACCCTGAGGCGCGTCCAGCTGGAGCCCAGAGGGAGGCCACAGAGACCCGGCCAGGAGAGGGGATCGCTGTCGTCACTGGAGGGAAAAACCCTTTTCTTGAACAAGTCAAAGCAACTGTTGTAATTTTTAATTAAAGCATGGCGGTAGGGAGGGGCATTGATGAATTTAAAATCCTGAGTGATAACTTGGTAACACAATTTCATGAAAAGATCAGAGTCCAGCCAGGTGTGGTAGCACACACCTGTCATCCTTGGGAGGCTCAGACAGGAGGGTGGCAGGTTTGAGGCCAGCCTCAGCAAGTAGTGAGACCCTCTGTAAAATTGAAAGGGGTGCAGTTATACCAAAAGAAAAAGAAAGAAAGAAAGAAAAGAAAAGTATAGAATCCAGAACTGAATAGTTTCCCTGAACCTCAATCCCTGAATTGATAAAACAGGAATGATTCTCCCATGCACCAGGCTGTTGTAGACGTCAGCTCGAGGGATGTGCCCTAAACCAGACGCTGTAAGATACACTGTGCTGCTGCTGGCATGGGTTATTCCAGGTGTGAACCAAATTAAAAAAAACAAAACAAAACACAACTATACTACATTGAATGGTGCTTTAAAAAGAAAAGGAATCACAGAAATGATGGAATCTCATTCCCCTAATCTCACACAGCACACAGTCTAATCCCCAAACCCCAAATTCCTGAGGACCAGAGAGATCATGTGACACGTTACAGTCACACAGCAAGGAAGTGGCGGAGATGGTATTTATTTAATTTTTTGTGTGTGGTACTGGGGATTGAACCCAGGGGCATTCTACCTCCGAGCTACGTCCCCAGCCCTATTTTATTTTATTTTTTAAATTTTGAAACAGGGTCTCGCTAGGTTGCTGAGAGCCTCACTACTTGCTGAGGCTGGCCTTGAACCTGCCTCCTCCTGTCTCAGCCTCCCAAGTACTGGGATGAAAGGTGTGCGCCACCATGTCAGGCTGGAGCTGATATTTAAAACTCCTGCCTGAGTTCAAGCCCATGCACATCCAAACCTCTGGGGTGTCTCTCCCTCTGTCTCCCTCTCTCTGTCTCTCTCGCTCTCTCTCATTCCATCCCTACTCTCTCTCGCAACAACAAAAGAAAAAGGCATGTGTGTCTGAAAACTAACTCATCCTGATGATTCCCAATTAGGATGTTGTCATGTTACCATCTGGCGCCATTTCCTTTTATGAAATATTGTAAACATAATTTGAGCACAGCTTAAACGAAGTGTCCAGACGGGATAAAAAACAGGTCACCTGGGAAATTAGATCGTGTGTGTAGATTGCCAGAATTCAATGCCTAAGTTGTCCTTAATGGGCGTAATTTTTTTAAAAGGAAATTATTCAAGCAACGATTGATTGGACTATCAACTTCATCATTGTTTTTGTATGAGACACCTAAAGTGTGGAGCAATTCAAGTAAAAATAAATCATACAAACTTCATTGTAGCCGGGTGTGATGGCACAAGACTGTCATCCCAGGACTTGGGAGGCTGAGACAGGAGGATTGCAGGTTGGAGGCCAGCCTCAGCAACTTAGTGAGACCCTCAGCACTCTAGTAAGACCCTGTTCCAAAACAAAACATAGAAAAAGGGCTGGAGGTGGAACTCACAAGTGTCCAATCCCCAGCACCACAAAACAAGCAGACAAACAAACTCCAGTGCAGATAGTGCTGAAGGACATGCCTGTTCTCATGGGTTTGGGACTCACAGGAAGACACAGAACGATCTTTGATCCCAGTTAATTATTCTCCCTTGGGTGCTGTTTTTAAAGGATTCTAGTTAAAACAACTTTTGATAAAAAGAGGTTGGAGAGTTTTCTAGCCCTGTGGCTTTTGAAGAATACTGGACGGCTGTATCTGCTCTTTTATTGGAAATAAAGTCTTATTAAAGAGATGAGGTCTCATGTTAAATTGGGACCATTGAGAAGAAAGGATTTTTCCTTTATTTTTTGAAAGTGAATGTTGTTTTTTTCCCAGTACTTAGGAGGCTACGACAGGAGGCTTGCAGGTTCAAGGCCATTCTTAATAACATAGTGAGACCCTCAGCAACATAGACCCTGTATCAAAACAAAAACCAAAAAAAAAAAAAAATCGTGGGGCACTTGGAGATAGAATGCCTCTGGGTGCAATCCCCAGTACCAAAAAAAAGTGAACATTTTAAATATGAAGGTGGCGTTGGGTGGGATTAAGAACAAGATTGGACTTTTAGGGTAAGATGCGGTCAGAGGTATTGATTTAAACACTGCAGAGAACCCTTGCTGAGTGTAGATCTTGTCCTGACCAGTTACTTAAGCATCCCTTCCCGGGGAGCACGGTGTCGTGGTGGATCAAATCCTGCCATGCCCAGAGCCACCAGTCACAACACCTGGGACCCGAGCCCAGCTTTTTTTTTTTTTTTTTTTTTGCGGTACCGGGGATTGAATGCAAGGGGCGTTCTACCTCCGCGCTACGCCCCCAGCCCTATTTTTTATACTTTATTTTGAAACCGGGTCTCACGAAGTTGCAGAGGGCCTCACTGAGGAGAGAGAGAGAGAGAGAGACAGGGAGAGAGAGAGCGAGAGAGCTGAGGCTGGCCGCGAACCCGGATCCTCCGGGCTCTGCCTACCAAAGTACTGGGATTACAAGCGTGCGCCACCACACCTGGCCTGGGCACGTGGGATTTTACGCAAGTCCTTGAACACTTGAAGGTTTCTTGGTAAACCGGGGAGCAGCAGCTGCTACTCCATAGAGTTCCCGGGGAATTCAGCGTTTGCCACTAAACACCCAGCCCAGGCACCATGCCCTGGTCATTAACGAATTATTATTACAATATGGGGCTGGGTCACTGTCTCCACACGTTTATGAGTGTATTCTTTGACCTTATAAAATAATCCCTAAGGATTCCAACTGCTGGTGAGAGAGCCCCCCCTTTCCAACCGAAGAGATACCTACGATGATGGCGAGGAAGGCGCAGAGAAAAGATCCAGTGGGTTCCCTTTAAGTGGACCCCCAAGGTTACATGGCCAGCGACGCCACCTTCTAGTAAAAATCCCTTTAGACAAAGTGTGTTCTGACGCGCACTCACGGAGGTGTCTCCTCGCGGGAGAACTGATCGACCTGGGTGCCTATTTCCAGCCCCGTCCTCCCTCCTGTGCGCGCGGAGCCCGTGGCAGCCGCGCTGTCCCCGGGGAAGGTGGCTTCTCTAATGGCCACGAGCAGTGATTCTATTTGTGGCCATTATTGCCAGCCGCTGCGCGTGTTCCTTTCTGTGATTATTATTGAAAACGACTTGTCCTGTCACGCCCTGCTCTCCTGGGCTCTCAAGGAGAAAATTCCACAGCACTCCATAGACCCGCAAAGTGGAAATATGTGGGAGTTGAAGCAGGCACCCTAACCCCCACCAGAGCCATCCGTTTCCTGCCACAACAGGGGCGTGCAGGAGGACTTCTCCAGCTCCCGGGAGCTGGTCCTGCCTCTCCCACCCTATCTCTTGCTGGTAAATGAAAAGCACCATTTTTTTTTTTTACACCAATAAGAACAGCACCCACAGTAAGAAGGCTTACCTTCCTTCAACCAAGAGACGTTATTCCTGTCATTTTCAAAACGCTGGGCAGTTCTCCCTTTGATCTTCTCCGGCTCAGTCTCTGACATCTGAAAGGAAGCAGAATGGGCGAAATAAAAAATTCATCAAGAGCCCGCACCAGCACCATTAAGCTGGCTGTTTAGAGACACGCTGCTACAGTACAGGGGGAAACTTGGGCGCGTACTGCCTGGTTGTCCTCACACGTGGCCCCACGCTCCCCCCCACTCTGTGTTGCCTGGGACACGGCGACATTGAAAACTCAGCTTTGCACGGATGAGACCGTATTTCAAGGTTCAGCAAGTGAGAATGCTGTATACCATCAGCATGCACACGCCGTGAACGGAGAACACATGAATAACTAACCAACAAATACTCAGTTGCGAAAAGTGTGGAGGTGTTTTTTTTAACAGCCCATAGACAAGCATGCTGCAGAGTGAGATAGGAAGATATCAATAAAATAAACAAGCTGGGCGTAGTGGCGCACGCTTGTAATCCCAGTACTTGGGAGGCTGAAACGGGAGGATCACAGGTTTGAGGATAGCCTCAGCAACTGAGCGAGGTCCTGTTCAACTTAGTGAGACCCTGTTTCAAAAATAAAAGATTAAAATAGGGCTGGAGGTGTAGCTCGGAGGTAGAATGCCCCTGGGTTCCATCCTTAGTACCACAAAAATAAAATAAAATAACAAAACACAGGAGGACCCTTTCGGGGAGGCGGTAGGAGCCAGAGTCGGCCCTACCTGAGCCCCACAAGGTGTCGAGAAGACCCCTTATGCTCCTCTAGCATGCTGCCCTTGACGTCCAAGGAGCACAGGTCCCCTCCCCAGGAATCGGCGGGCAGGGGGCTCACCTGTGGTTTCCAGGAGCAGGAGGCCCAAGGTGTGCGACAGGGAGGCCGGCGCTGGAGTCTCCACAGTGTCTGGGCGCCCAGCATGGCTGAGGATGCAAACACCCTGCCTCCTCCCTCCTGCCCTCCTCCCCGGCTGGTGCTAGATTTGTATCCCTGCCAACAGCAGCCAACTTGCGGCTGAGAGGTTTTCTGTCTGTTGTTTTTTTTTTTTTCAAGGTAATATATAGTCTGTGGTTCAAAACAATGAAAATCTTCTCCCCGGGGCTAGCATTGCCTTAAAATGACACTCTGCAGGAGAAGGTAAAAAAAGGAACACTTTTCCAAGGGACAGTGTTTCCTGGGTCCCCTTCCTTCCACACCCTCCATTCAGTACTTAGGGTTGATAGGCAAAGATAGAGAAAAAAAAAAACACATATTGAAAAGTATCCACAGAGACCTAGAGGTTCAGGCTGCAGCCATATTTGGAAAGGCAGTTATTTTTTCCCCCTCTCTAACATTTTATAAGCAACAAGAAAACATTTCAAGTCCTTTTGATCCTCTGCAGATATTGTAGAAAGGATTTGGAATAGCGTTCCAAAGAAGATGCGTCATTGGATACTTGGGTGAGGATGATACTGTTTTCAGTGAACATTAAAGACCCGGGGATGCGTGACGGAGAGTTCCTACAAGTTGTTATTTTTATCATCATGGGAAATGTTTATTTCTGTCCCAAAGTGGTGTGCTGCCTCCGATGCTCTCCATCCATCACCTGGACAGTGGTGTATTGAGTTACCTTGTGATCTAGTCTTTCTTTTTTTTTTTTTTTTTTTTTTTTGCGGTACCGGGGATTGAACCCAGGGGCGTTCTACCTCTGCGCTACACCCCCGGCCCTATTTTTTATACTTTATTTTGAAACCGGGTCTCACGAAGTTGCGGAGGGCCTCACTAAGTAGAGAGAGAGAGAGAGAGCTGAGGCTGGCCGCGAACCCAGATCCTCCCGTCTCCGCCTCCCAAAGTACTGGGATTACAAGCGTGCGCCACCACGCCCAGCCATGATCTAGTCTTTCTGATAGCAAGAGTTCTCAAGATTCCAGGGAGCCCGGCCGGGAAGCACCATTGACCTCTCTCATCTGGAACTAACTTTTCCTTCTCTCACCCCACTTGGATCACCACTGGTCTCCCTCTTAGTCTTTCCAGGAACCTGTCCTGGCTTCCCGAGGAGACTATGAACCTTCAAGGGCTCAGCCCCCCACCCCAGGAGATGGAACCTAGGTGCATTCTGCCACCGAGCTACACCCCCAGCCCTTTTGACTTTTTATTTTGAAGCAGTGTCTTGCTAAGTTGTTGAGGTCTCATTAAGTTGTTGAGGCTGGCCTCAAACCTGAAATCCTCCTGTCTCAACCTCCCAAGGACTGAGCTGTCTGGAGTGCGCTACCACACCCGGCATCCACCCTCTTTTTAAGGCAGAGAATCACTCTGAGTGTGGGATGCTTCTAGATCCATCAGGAAGCCTTTCTAAGATCCTGTGGTCATTTGGTTTTGTTTTATATTGACCTTCAGGTAAATTATTTTCCAGTTTTCTGTCTCCAGAGCAAACCACTGGCTACTCAACTTGTTCACAGTTCTCGCTTTGGAGTTTACAGATTCCCCTCTTCAGAGTTGATCTTTGGATTCTTTTTGGCCTACTCGTGTTTTCTACGTCTTTTACTTTGGGAATTACTATGATATTTGAGACCTAGTATAAAATAAACTTCAAACATTGAAATTCTTTGTGCAAGATTTTGTTCTGAGGACAGAATTTTTATGAGGAGGGAAAGTGTATGAATTTTATCATTTGGAAATAACGAGTTGGGGCTGATGTGTTTTAATCACATGATTTTCCCTCAAGCTTGGGGTTTTTCTGTTGTTTTGCTCAATGGGTGGTTTTTCTCTGCTTGGATTCTCACTGCCCTGGAATTTGGGTTTTGCCCTTGAAATTGGCGTTTGTTCTTGAGAGTAGATGACATGACTTGGATTTTCTGTATGTAAACTTCTGTTCATTTAGAAGAGCACTGTTTTTCAAAATTAGAGGAGTCACTAGGAATACAATCACTGTCTTTAGGAGAATTTGAAATTATTTTGAGAGTTGTAGAAGTAAATGAGCATAATATTAATTTTGTGTCTACCTTATCCATAAAGATGATAAGATTGGGGACTGAGTACATTTTCTCATCAGTTATGATGATAAGAATAGGCACCAAGAGTTTTTTCTGACTTATCTGTATAATACTAATATTCTTGTTGGATAGTGTGTTAAGAGTATTCCATATAATGATGCCCATTTTTTCTTTCTTTTTCTTTTTGGTACTGGGGATTGAAACCCAGGGGCATTATACCCCCAAGCTACACTCCCAGCTCTCTCTCTCTCTTTTTTTTTCATTTTAAAACAGGGTCTTGCTAAGTTGCTGAGAGTCTCGCTAACTTGCTGAGAGTCTCGCTAAGTTGCTGAGGCTGGTCTTGAACCTGTGATCCTCCTGTCTCAGCCTCCCAAGTACTGGGATGGCAGGTGTGCACCACTGTACCCAGCTGGAAAGCCCACTTTTAAACCATTTTTTCATCTGTTAGTGATATCCCTGGGCTACAGAATCCTCTGTCTGGGGAGTGGGGTCAGGTTTGGACTGGGATTTTAGTCTCTGGGGCTGGGTTGAGCCCTGGAATGAATGTGGTACGCCCGTGCTTGGAGACCAGGAGACAGTATGTGGTCACACAGGGTGCCCAAGAGCCACAGGCCAGCCCCAGTAATCAGCCAGTCTGATAACGTCCATTGTGTCCAATTAAAATAAGAAGATAAAGAGTTCCTGCCCGGGGTATGGTCTCAGCGTTTTCTCCTTAACTTCTGCTTTCTTTTTCTTCTTAGAATGGAGACACTGTGAATAAGCTCTTTATTATTCTATGCCTTTTATTTTGACTCCTGCCTCAATGTCTCTACTTCAAAATCTGTCCCAGAAATAGAACCTTTAAGGGCAAACCTTTGCCAAGCAGGAAGCTGCAAGACGATCCTGTTTCAACGTCTTGTTTCAGCTAAAACAGGATGGGATGCAGGGAGCTAAAGACTGTTCAATCAGAAGTACAAGCAGGGACGTTCATCCTTTGGAACCTCTAAAACATACCACATCATGATTTCTCAGTGTTTGCTAAACAATGAAATTTGCATGTGTAACGTAAGACTATCCTGTTAACCAAGGTGGAGACATGTTACCAGCTCCAAGGACTGGATTCAAAGCCTCTCATTGATGGGGCTATCTGAAGGATTCATGGACTGGATCCCAATACAGATCCAACGGTGCAGGAGGTGACCTTAGTCCTTTGAAAGTGCCGTTTCCCCTACAGAATGCAATGTTTGTTTTTGCAGTAGCCATTTTAATGACCAATGGATGCTAGCAAATATTTTTACATCCCAAATTTCTCTTTGGGATTTTGTGGGCTTGGCACATTACCCATGAAACCAGTAACTACGGGTCCAAAATATCAAAGAACAAGGTAAATCAAACAAGAAGAAAATTCCATATTGGTGGCATAGGCTCCCCCAGGAGATCTTTACAACTAATGCCCCAGAGCTCTCCAGTTCAAAGATTTTATGAGCTGTTAGATCTCATCAAATGCTCTAAGTTATAACCTAAGATAAGATAGTAACACCCGAGAAGAATTTATGAAGTTTTATGTGCGTTTCAGCCCAGGTCATAAAAAAAAAGCTGCTTACCTTGATGAAATTGTTTTTGTATGTTATAAAGTTATTGTTGCCAACTTGGACCTTGGTTGGCAGTGAGCGATGTCGTAAGAATAAACAGGTGAGTGACATGTGATAAAGTGAGTTTATCATGACGCTTCTTAATTCCTCTGGGGATTCTAATACGCACACTTACTACAGTCCACCCTGGGAAAACATTGTTTCTCGTCTTGTCCTACAGAATAAGCGTAGAACCAACCGTAGAGTTTCATTTCCACCTTCTCTTCGATGCTGCTGCGTGTTCATACATTTCGTCTTTTTTTTTTTTTTTTTGCAGTACTGGGGATTGAACCCAGGGGCATTCTACCTCTGAGCTACACCCCCAGCCCTATTTTTTATTCTTTATTTTGAAACCGGGTCTCACGAAGTTGCAGAGGGCCTCACTAAGTAGCTGAGGCTGGCCTCAAATCCAGATCCTCCGGTCTCCGCCTCCCAAGTACTGGGATGACAAGCGTGCGTCACCATGCCCGGCACATTTCGTCTTTGCAAAGGTTGTGACCCCATAAGCAATGCATACACGTGTCTGTACACGCATATTTGTATATGATTCATTGTCTTCTAAAGACAGAGAGTTAAAAATGAACAGATGGTTTGTTGGTAGGTGTTGCTGTTTTTCTCCTGCTGCTGAGGTCCTTGGACAGAAACCGTTTATTTGATGGGCTGTTTTCAGGAAACTCTCTCATCAACAATGTATACTAGTCACATAAAATGGTTCGTTTAGAGTGGAGTAGGTGTTAGAAGTCTGAAAAATATCAAAGACTGGATTTGGAATGGCTTGTCAGATTCTAAAGCAATGAAGAATAAGTGTTTTAACTTTGTGTTACAAAAAAAAAAAGAATTTATGTCAGGTGTGGTGGCACACGCCTGTCATCCACGTACTTGGGAGGCTGAGACAGAAGGATCCCAGGTTTGAGGACAGCCTTAGCAAGTAGTGAGACTCTCATCAACTTAGCGAGACCCTCTTTCAAAGTAAAAATAAAATAGGGCTGGGGAGTCAGGGGTGGTGGTGCTTGCTTATAATCCCAATACCTGGGAGGCTGAAACAGGAGGATCACAGGTTTGAAGTCAGCCTCAGCAACTTAGTGAGGCCCTCCACAACTTAGTGAGACCCTGTTTCAAAATAAATAAAAGAGGATTGGGGGTTTAGCTTGAAGGTAGAATGCCCCTGGGTTCAATCCCCAGCACCACAAAAAAAAGAGAATCTATAAAGAAACTATAAAGAAATAAAATATATAAATATAATATAAATAAAATAAATATAATACACCACAAATTACATTAAGCATACATTAAATATAATACACTTAAATATCCATTAAATATAATATATAATATATAAATACATTATAAATATAAAGAAATTCTTATAAAGAAATCAAATTAAATTAAATTAATGTTCACTCGGTCATGATTTTTGCTTTCTGGTTCTCTTCTTTCCTTCTAGTGGACTCACTTTTCATCTGCTGTCTTTCCTCCACAGTCTGAAGAACTGTCTTGTCTGCAGCTGATGACTTCTCTGTTTCGTTTACCTAAAAACAATTTTTACCTTACTGTCACTGGTGAAGGATAATTTACCCTGGATATTTACTTCTTGATGGCCAACCGCCACCTCCTCCTCCTCTTCCCCCTCCTCTTCCTTCTCTTCTTCCTCTTCTTCTTCCTCCTCTTCCTCTTCCTCCTTCTCCTCCTCCTCCTCCTCCTCTTTCTCTTCCACCTTCTCTTCTTTTCTTTTGTCCTTTTTTTCCCTCTTTCTTTCTCTACCCCTCTTTATTTCTTGCTTGCTTGCTTTTTTCTTTTTTTTTTTTGTGGAGCTGGGAATTGAGCCCAGGGGCATTCTACTTCCGAGCTACACCTCCAGCCATTTTTTATTTTTATTTTTTATTTTAAAACAGGGTCTTAAGCCGGGCGTGGTGGCGCACGCTTGTAATCCCAGTATTTTGGGAGGCGGAGACAGGAGGATACGGGTTCGTGGCCAGCCTCAGCTCTCTCTGTCTCTCTCTCTCTCTACTTAGTGAGGCCCTCTGCAACTTTGTGAGACCCGGTTTCAAAATAAAGGATAAAAAATAGGGCCGGGGGTGTACTGCGGAGGTAGAACGCCCCTGGGTTCAATCCCTGGTACCGCAAAAAAAAACAAAAAACAAAAAACAAAAAAACAGGGTCTTGCTACATTGCTGAACTGGTCTCATACCTGCCATCCTCCTGTCTCAGCCTCCCATTTACTGGGATTACAGGTGTGAGCCACCACACTAGGCTCATTTTGAATTGCTACGGCTAGTCTTGAACCTGCAACCCTCCTGTCTCAGCCTCCCAAGTACTGGGATGACAGGCATGTGCCACCACGCCAGGCTTATTTTGCAAGCTTTTTTTCTTTTCAAGTCTCATCCTTTGCACACCCAATCCATCCCTTAGTCAAGCATGTGTGTGCAGAAACCCACCTCTTGCCTCCCTGTGTATTTCCTCTTCTGCACAACCCTGCCTGAAAATTCTAGCTACTTCTGGAGCCCAGACTCCAGTCTCCCCGTTCTCAGCTCAGCACGTCTGCACTCCACCCCCTGCACAAAAGGGGGAGAGGGCTGCCAAGTCCTGGGCTTCCGCAGATGTGCAGAGCCTTTTTCTCTGTTTCCCTACTCTCAGAATCCCTGTCTTCTTTTGCCTCTTGTCCCACGCTTGAAAACAGCCTCTTCTGCATCATGTCTGGTCTTGTGACTCTGTGCCAACAGACGCACATCCGGTACCACTTAGTCCATCCCGAGAATTCGAGATTCAAATTTCACTCATAAGTTCACCCAAGAATCAGTAGTTTTGAAAGCAAAACATTCTTAGGATAAAGTACAGAGGACTCAAGATCCCATTTAAGCCATAAATTATGCATTAGATAAGAATACGCAATAGCTTAAAAGTAGCATTTAGGCTAACCATCCCACCAAATTAAATCCCCTGACAAAGAGTAGGAACAGGAGTTTGAAGAGGAAGCATGACTGGGATCTGTTGAGATACTGAATGTTCATTCGAAAGGGACTTGGTAAGAAACTGGGTGCGGTGGTGCAAGCCTGTAATCCCAATAGTTGGGAGGCTGAGACAGGAGGATCACAGGTTGGAGGTCAGCCTTAGCAACTTGGCGAGACTCTTACCAATTTAGTGAGACCCTGTTTCAAAATACAAAAAAATAAACAAGAAAATAAAATAAAAAGGGCTGGGGTGTATCTCAGAGGTAGAATGCACCTGGGTTCAATCTCTAGTAACACACACACACACACACACACACACACACACCACACGCTAGTTGACATCCAGGTAGAATTTTCTTAGTATTTGACTACCATGGGGACATTGTTTAACTAAAAAATAATTCTAGAAAGTCCTCTAAAAGGGAAAAAAGTTACCATATAAATTTCAGGGCAATAAGACCAGATACCCCTCCTTTAACCTCTCACAATTACATTGCAGAGATGAAAAGTTAAGACATCTTCCTTATAAATGTGGAGTGTTACTTTTTTTTTTTAAAAAAAGGTATTGGACTTTTACAAGCCCAATCTATTTTATTTTACAAAGACGTTACAGAAAGAGCAGCACTGTCTTATGACAGAAAATCTGGACCTTTTGATATATTTTTTTAAATGGCAGTGATTTTCACAAATTAGAATGTTGTTTACCCTTTAAAAATGCACTCTACGGGGTTTGCATCATGAATTATTAAAGAATCATTTATTAATAAGGAGGTATTGATGTGTAAGATACAGTGCAAGTACATTTTGCTAAGTTCTCAATAATTATTTAAGGTGATTATGTAAACGAATAGATATTATTGATTGAGGCGTGATGAGGCTTAAACCAAAGTCCTGTCTGATCAATATGACGTGTTGGTAACATCGAGCCTCCATGTGAACATGTAGAAATCTCCCTGTCTTTGAGGGAGGGCGATGTTTCTGTACAGGTGGCAGTTTTCCTTGTATTTCAGTCCCCTGTCAATTTCTTTCCCAGCTTCTTGACTCTGTCTTTGATTCTGTTATTCTAAGATCTCCTCTGTCAAGTCGGGCAGATGCCCATACTTCCTCTTTTACAGTATTTGGTCTTCTACCTCCATCCATGGCAAATACCTTATTATTATTATTATTATTATTATTATTAATTATTATTATTTTAAATCCAAGAGGGAAAGGGAAAAAATAAAACCACAACATGTTATCTTCATCAGTCCTTTCTCTAGACCACCCCTCGTGGGGGGTCAGTCCTAACGCCGCATATTTAAATAAGTTGAACTTCAAACGCAGTCTCAGTTTAACGGGACTTTTGGATCCAAAAGGAAGTTCTAACATTTGATCAGCTCCTCACAAACGATGTCTTGGTGTCCTTTAGAGGACTCGAAAGCAAATAAGAAAGTCGTAAGCAGTTTTATTTGATGTTATCTGAGATAAAATAGTTCTTTGAAGAACCATAGAGACTAATTGGAAAAGAATATCAGTGTGTCCCTAAATGATAAATTTAATAGGATTAAAAGCCACACAGGACATATATATAGGTATTGCCACCGTATGCTAAGAATACAGAGTTGTGAATGTTATACAAATTCTAAGGGGGAAAATGAGATTTCCAGTGGACAAAGATTTTTTTTTTTAAATTTGGATATGGGAATGGACTAAGGTTTGAAAAAGGGAAATTGTCCTTTCCACAGAGTACATTCAAAACAACATTTCTTTCCTTCTCTGCCGATAAATATAAAAGTGTTTCCCTAGAATAGTGAATCTCCTCCAAGATGCATGGGACCTAAGAAGAAGAAAAAGAAAAACCTGTCCTTTTATTCTCATCCATCTTGTTTAAGGTTCAGCAAAGTCTAAGATGAGACCATGTCCTTTTGTCATTGTGAAAAGATGACGTGAATGTATCCATTTCATGCTAAGAAATGGCAGGGTCAGAACCCCTGTGCAGGCCTTGGGGGTGCTACACCGGTGACACTAAAAGGGGAAATTCCTGCACTCCTACATAATATTCCCCAATTGCCAAGGGCTCTGAATAAGCCTGGTGTCCCTCTTGGAGGTCACCGCTGCTCTGGACCTGAGGTGAGACAGCATCATGGTGGGAGGGCACAGTGGAGGAGAACTGATCTGCTCCTAGCAGCTGTGGCCAGGGACAAGATAGAGACATGGCGCTAATGAGCATGCTCCCCAAGTCCCTCTCTCCCACCATCTCCCGATGGTCTGTCCAGCTCCGATCTATCAATAGTTCCATCCATGGACAAGGTCAGCGCCCTCGCGACCCAGCCAGTTCCCAGAGCTCGCCTCTGAACAGTGCTGCGTTCTGGACCACACCTTCAGCAGATGAGCCTTTGGGGGACACACCACATCCCAGCTGTAACACCAACCTTCAGGGGCTTCCCTTCCCTAAACCCGCAGCATGGAGTGAACCAGTCCTATTGCCGTTTCTAGAAATGGCCCCATTCCTACAGTTGCCAGATCAGCGCCCCAAAGCTCTGTATTTCCATTGCTTCCTTACCATAAAGATCAGAGTCTTCTATTTCTGGCTTATGGTTCTAGTAAAATATGGGGAGGGAGACCATCGGCGACTTAGCAAGACCCCATTTCAAGATAAAAAATAAAATAGGGCTGGGGGTGTGGCTCAGAGGTAGCACGCTCCCGGGTTCCATCCCCACACTGACAGAGTTCCACATGTTCTCTTTTCCATTCCAGCCGCCCCACCCAAGCGGGCTGTGTGTATCTTGGGTGTGATTAGCTGATAAAAGTTATTGCCCAAAGATTGAACAAGGCTCAACTTTCAAGTGTTCATTTCCATTTCAAAAGAGCAAATCACGGGCTCAAAAGAGTCTCTCACTAATTGATGCGGAACCGGTGGGTTCGAGAGAGAGAAATTTATTAAAATACTTTTATCAGAGGAGTAATGCAGTCCCCTTATATGGAGAGAAATTTGGAGGCATTTCTTTCTTCTGCAATTTGCTCCTTTAAAATTCTACCATCTCCTTACCTCCCCCCACCCCCGCTCACAGTGCCCTCTTTCAAAAGAATAAAATACATGTCACTCATACTGCACCTGCCCTGCATCAATATTTAGGTTCTGTTATCCAATTCTCCAGGACCCCAAAGAAGCCATGTAACCGTTTTTCAAACCCTGAGAATTATTTTATTTTATTTTACTTTATTGTGGTACTGGGAATTGAACACAGGGGCATTCTACCTCTGAGCTACACCCCAGCCCTATTTTATTATTTTATTTTGAAACAGGGTCTTGCTAGGTTGCTGAGAGTCTCACTACTTGCTGAGGCTGTCCTTGAACCTGTGATCCTCCTGCCTCAGCCTCCCAAGTACTGGGATGACAGGCATACACCACCACACACCCAGCTAGAATAATTTTATAAATCATTTATCTTCAAGATCTGTTGACTCTGATAGACTCTGAAATACATCACACATAAACAAAAATAAAATAAAAAACAAAAGACCAGGACATGAGATTGGTTTAGGGCACATCAACTTGTAAATCACATCTCTGTAAAAGAAAGAAAGCCTTCTCTGAGCTACCAGACCATCATTGCCACCTCAGCTGAGTCTGGATGGGTCTAAAATAGGTGCTAAATTTGTCTTTCCTTCTAAATCTGTGTAGTTTTCCCAGTATAGAACTGGTATTTGTCCACATATTTGGGATCCAGTTAATTGTTAAACATTTTTTTGCATCTTCTTTCACTCTTCCTTGCCTAGTACTATTCTTCAAATCCTAGCAGAACTGATTATATCTCAGCCACAGCCCGGTCTTCTTGGGACCAGCATGGTTGTAGAGCATCCCTGGATTCTGAGAATGTCTTGTCTCATGTGTATGTGTGTGTGTGTGTGTGTGTGTGTGTGTGTGTGTGTGTACCTTTATTAGTGCATTGTAGTTACACATCATACTGAGGTTGAAGGTGATACAAACCTAGGTGCACACAGCACTGGTGTGTGCTCCACACCCTGCTCCCCCGCCTCCCCGGACCTGTGAGTGATTTTGATAGTGGCCCCTTCATAAATATGGACAGAGCATGATTTTTGAACTGTTTCCTTCCTCAGTCCTCCTTTTCCCTCTCCCTCCTCCCTCCCCAATCCCCTTCCACTGTTCTACTGGTCTCTCTTATCAACTATCTCAAGTCCCTTCTGTTTCCTATCTTCTCTCTGGCTTCCATATATGAGAGAAAACGTACGACCCTTGACTTTCTGAGACTGGCTGATCTTAGCATACTCTTCTCTAGTTCTGCCCATTTTCCTACAAATGACATAATTTTGTTCTTCTTTATGGTCGAGTAAAATTCCATTGAGTGTATAATACCACAGCTTTATAATCCGTTTGTCTGTGGACGTCCACCTAGGTTGGTTCCATCATTTGGCTCTTGTGAATTGTGCTGCTCCACGCATGGATGTGTGTGTGTCACTAGACTATCCTGACTTTGATTCTTCTGGAAAGACTCCAAGGAGTGGTCTAGCTGGGTCCTAAGGTGATTCCATTCCTTGTCTTTTGAGGACCCTCCACCCTCATCTCCCTACTGGTTGTACTAATTTACAATCCCACCAACAGTGTAGGAGAGTTCCTATTCCCCCGCAGCCTCGTCAGCATTTATTATTGTCTGCATTCTTGATGATTGCCATTGGAACTGCAGTTAGATGCAATCTCAGTGCTGTCTTGATTTGCATTTCCCTGATTGCTAATAATGTTGATCCTTTTGTTCATATATTTAATGACCGTTTGTATTTCTTCTTTTGAGAAGTGTCTATTCAGTTCAATTGCACATTTTTTATTGGGTTTTTTTTTTAGTGTTAAGTTCTTTATATATTCTAGATACTAGTCCTCTATCAGAGGAGCAGCTGGCAAACATTTTCTCCCACCCTACAGGCTCTCTCTTTGGACTTTCAGTGGTTTCCTTTGCTGCACAAAAGCCTTTGATTTGAGGCATCCCGTTTATTGATTCTCACTTTTAGTTCTTAAGCTCAGGGGGTCTTATTCAGGAGGTCTCTACCAGTGCCTGTATGTTGGAGAGTTGTCCCTATATCTTCTTCTAGTAATTGCAAAGTTTTGGTCTAATTTCCAGGTCTTTGCTCCATCTTGAGTTGACTCTTGTGCAGGGTGAGAGATTGGGGTCTATTTTCATTCTTCTACACATAGATACCCAGTTTTGCCAACATCATTTGTTGAAAAGGACCTCTCTTCTCCAGCATATATTTTTGGCTCTTTTGCCAAAAATCAACGGTTAAGAGTGTGGATTTGTCTCTGCATCTTCTGTCTTCTGTCCCATCGGTCTATGTGTCTGTCTTTGAGCCAATGCCATGCTGTTTTTGTTACTATAGCTCTGTAACGTGATTTAAAAATCAGGTCTTGTGATGCCCCCAGCACGGCTCTTATTGCTCATGATTGCTTTGGCTATGCTGGGTCTTTGAATTTTCCATAAGAATTTTAGGACTGTCCTGAAATTCTAATGTCATCTTTAAGGTCTCTCTCCTCCTTCTCTACCTCCCTCCCTCCCTTCCTTCCTCCCTCCCTTCCTCCCTCCCTTCCTTCCTCCCTCCCTTCCTTCCTTCTTTCTTTCCTTCCTTTCTTCCTTCCTTCTGTCATCCTTTCTGTCTTTCTCATTTGCTCTCCTGTGTGACATTCACACATGGGCACAGATTCTTCTTTTGCCCCTTAACCAGGAGCGTGACATCCCAGGTGTAATACTTACTGATCATCCGACTGGGCATGCCACTTGGTCACTCTGTGGAGCAGATCCCTCATCAATTAATATAACACAACACACACACTGTAATATGGTATCGGAGTCTGTGATTTGGGCTTAAACGTAACAAGGTCGGTCATAAGGAGGAAGGAAGGTGTTTGTAGTTTTTAATTAAATATAAACCTGGTCATAAATTATAGTGAGAGGTGAATTCAAGACTATAATTTCCTCTGATCTCAGTAAAACATTCCAGAGAGAATCTAAATAAACCATTTAATTTTGTATACAGAAATCTGTCAAAAGACACTTGTTATATAGGCTACGAATGATTGACGTGAAAGAAAATGAAGGCAATGGGCGGTAGAGAATTTTACACACTTGTAAGCGAGAATGAAACATGAGCACCGTTGAATTAGGACAGGTTAAAATGTTACCTATTTCCATGAGTTTCACCTTATTTTGGTTTGATAACCATGTGCCTAACCATGCTACAGTGATAAGAGGCTTGAAGAAATTAAGATTCCCAAAGGGAAGCGTTTCTCCTCGGAGATAAGGCAGGAATACATGAGCGTGGAGATTATTTTTTGAGTGTGCTCAGCAGGTCTCGTCCTACATCTCAGGAATAGCTCTATGATACTGTGTTTATTTCCATCACATTTCCATCACGCGTCCATATTTTTTTTTCTCTGCCATGCATGTTTTTTTTTTCTGCCCTCCACCCTCCTACTTGTCCTGATGGGTGCTGGGCTCCACGCAGGGTTGGTGCTGGTGGACGAGCTGACCTGGTGCCCGGCGTCATAGCACGGGGACTGCAGAAGAGAAGTGTGTTTCCTGTTTTCTTCTTATCAGGACAAGACTTGGGGCCACCTGAGAGCAGACCCTAGATTTGCATGCCCCAACAAATCTAATTTATTTAGTCTGGGTAGACTTAAATGTTCCACATACCTGTCCACACCTCACTGTAACTTCCGAGAGAGGAAGTAGAGAGTCCAAGACACTGTGAACAGAAGTAAAACAATATCTGCCCAAACAGAGCTTGCTGGAGAAGTGTGTATAACCACACTAAAAATATATAATTCCCCAGCCAGGCATGGTGGCAAATGCCTGTCATCTCAGTACTTGGGAGGCTGAGACAAGAGGATCGCAGGTTGGAGGCCAGCCTCAACAACTTAGCAAGACTCTCAGCAACCTAGCAAGACCCTCTTTCAAGATAAGAAATTAAAGAGGGCTGGCATGTAGCTCGGAGGTAGAATGCCCTGGGTTCAATCCCTAGTACCCAAAATAAAAAAATCCTCAGTAGGATTTGCGTGCAAATTCAATGTGATCCTGATATTTAGCAAGAAAACATCGCTTTCATAACAGGGTAACTGAGGAGAAACTTCAGACCATCCAGGTCTTGATTTTATTTTATTCTTTTCAAACTATTTATGTAGAACCTAGAGTCCAGGCATCAAATCGGTCTTTAATTATGCTCCTTATTTTTTTCTTTCATTTTTTCCAAATTACCCTGTGTGTTGCTGCCTGGAGAAATTCTCCAGTCCCTTTTTATTCTGTCTCTGCCCTGATTAAATCCTTTTTTTTTTTTTTTGGTACTGGGTATTGAACCCAGGGGCATTCTACCTCTGAGCTATACCCATGGCCCTTTTTATTTATTTATTTTTTATTTTGAAACAGGGTTTTACTAAGTTGCTGTGGGTCTCGCTATGTTGTTGAGGTGGGCCTCCAACCTGCCATCCTCCTCTCTCAGCCTCCCAAGCACTGGGATGACAGGCATATACCACCACACCAGACCCAGAAAAACTTTTGAGCTTGGTCATCTCCCAGTTTTTCAGCTTGATTCAGCAAGAAGTCTTATGAATTTTGCTGGAAAATTGTGAGCAGTTTCTTTGAACTGCATGTTCATTTCTACGAAAGCAAGAAAAACAAGGAGATTGCGGGATTTTGAAGGCAAGGGCTGAATTGACGGCATGCCACAGTTTTGCCATCATTTCTTTGAAAATTGAGTGCTCAGTGATCGGAAGAAGAGAGTCCTGGGTCTGGAGGCAGCCATCTCTAGAGGTACAGAGAACGCTCTTTCTTTCCTGGACTTTCCAGGCTCTGCCGGGCTCCCCTTCCCCGCTCAGAGGCTGAGCTGTCAGTCAGGGTGGTTTGTGGGAGAAGTGTGTGGGAGTCAGAAGTAAGTCAAGTGTCAGGAGACTCACATCCCCTGGTTCCTGGGATTGGTGAGGGCATCTCCTACTTAGAACAACTTCTGCTCTTTAACAGCCACACAGACGATAAGCAAATCACCACCTTCTGTTTTGTAAATATACTTTTAGCAGTGCATTGTTATTTATACATCTTATTCTTCTTATTTTGGGTTTTTTCTTTTGAAACAGGGTCTCGCTAGGTTGCTGAGAGTCTTGCTAAATTGCTGAGGCTGTCCTCAAACCTGCGATCCTCTTCCTCGGCCTCCCAAGTACTGGGATGACAGGTGTGGGCCACCACACCTGGCTCCATGAATCATTTCTTTAATCTTCCCTTTGGCATGTTTTGTTATAAGAGTTAATCAAAATGGAGAGGAGGTGTGTGTGTGTGTGTGTGTGTGTGTGTGTGTGTGTGTGAGAGAGAGAGAGAGAGAGAGAGAGAGATGGAAAGAGAGATCATTGAAGAAGAGTTAGTACCTAGAGTTCATTTACAGCTAAATATTCCCAGACCACCATGTGCGAATCAGATCTTCTTCCTCGTGTTGGAGAAAATGACAATGATTTAATAATAATACCTGAACCTCGCAGGAAGTTTTATATCCTCTGTGCTTAGATATTTAATTTAAAGATAATTTCTCCGGTATCCCAGGACTCAGAACCACCAGCTGAGCACCCGCTCCTCTGCTGGTCCCAGCTTCCGGCCAAGCTGCCGAGTAGCTCCCGTGTGACCTGCTTGTTTTCTCTAGAGTCTTCTGTACAGTGGCTGTGTCTCAAAGCCTCAGTTTCCCCAGAGGCGAAAGCAGCCAGGAGAAAATATGAACAAATACAAAGAATGTTCCACCTCCTAAAAGCCCACACTCTGTTATATGGACTTATACGCTGACTTAAATCATAATGGTGCTTTTTATCAGTTGATCCTCAAAAGATGATTCCCCAAATGGATTTCATTAGTCACGGACTCAAAGTTTCCATAAGTACGACGAAAAGTGGCTGTGTCAACGACACTATCTTTTATTGGGTTTCTTTTACATTCTGTTTCTCCCTGGATCACATCGTGTACCATAGTTTGGGGTGAATCTTGAATGCTTTGTCATTATTTAAAATTAAATTTCATTTCATTTTTTTGGAACGTCTTCATTTGCAGATAGCAGAGTTTGAGGTTAAAGTAATAAACCCTTTATATTATATCCTTTCCAATAGGTAAAGATTGTAGTCATGCTATGTGATTACTTGCTCACCAAAATTTATAGTGCATTTTAAATGTATTTATTATATAATCAATTTAATGAAGCAGGGTGTTTTAATGGGGGAAATTCTGCCATAATGCTTGGATGGGCTTCATCAGAGGTATCTGCGTGATCACTTTCCATACAATTTTTGTCCAAATATTTTTGATGGGCAGTTGGCTGGATCCACAGATGTAGAACCTGCAGATGTGGAGTGCTGACTGTATTTGCACACGCAGCTAGTAGACCCCTGCTGTACACCCGTCCTTACCCTCAATCCCCCAACAGACCTGTATTCCAAGGACAATCAGAACCTTTCTAGCCAGAGGGACACAGTATCGCCTGGCATAGAGCCTTTAATACAGATATGTTGTTCTCGTATGCTGTTTCTGGATGCAAACGCTATTACCTGTGAAGGTTTAGGGTCTATTTGAGACAGAAATGAAATGATGATGATAGAATACTCTTCCCCCCTCCCTTGGCAAAAACTGGGGTGAGATCCCATGGCGTCTATCATAAGAAACGTTAGGTGACTCACTTCAAACTCACCCCTTCCATAGCTACAGTGAACACCTACTGTCATACTTGATGCTGCTTGTTAGTAAGTAGTGAACTTTGAAAGTCCTGGTCTTGTAGCCCTGCTGCTCGGCAGGCTTGGGATTCACGCATGATCGATGAGAGTTTCCAGTGCAGATAGATTGATGGAGCGCACCCGCGTAGTTGGCTCCATGCTCTCTTCTTTCCAAAGTATTTTTCTTAGTGTCTGATTAACTCCCAAGGAACTGAGGGCCATTTCTCTTTGACCAAATTGATTGATGAATGGCTAACGGAAAGCTCCATTTTCCAAAGGAGCGCCAAGTGTCTTTTATGGACTCTGCTGATGCCCGTAGCAGCGAGTTTATGAGATGTACATCTTTTATGTCCAGAGGCATCATCTTCTTTAGGCACAAGGGTCTACCTGATGGCTGTGGGCCAGTCAGGGGGGGCAAGACGTCACTACTGATGACTCTTCCTGTCCAGCCCAAGCATGCTTCTGTTTCTTGTGTCTGGTATCTCTTTCATCCTTCCTCCCTCTTTTTTTTTTCTACCTCTAAGCTACATCCCCAGCCTTATTTTATTTTTTATTTTGAAACAGGGTCTCGCTAGGTTGATGAGAGTCTCACTCACTAAGTTGCTGAGGCTGGCCTCGAACCTGCGATTCTCCTGTCTCAGCCTCCCAAGTACTAGGATTACAGGCATGCACCACCACTCCTGGCCATCCTTCTCTTTTTCTTTAGCCGATGTTTCTGTATGTGGCAGGTGGGAGTAAACACCTGGCTGGTTCCCGTGTATGTTTAAGCCTTCAGCCTTTAGTGAACACAGGTCGTAGGTCATGGACATTCGTTGTGCACAGAAAACCTAACTGAAGAGTTTCAAGCGCCAAGCGAGCTGGAGCCGGAGACATTTACTCTTTTAAGGAAGACGGTTTTATGCACCAAGCCAATTCCTCATTACTGTTTAAAAATAAGCTTTTTATTTTAGAATTGTGTTAGATTTACAGAAAAAAAAATTGGGACGATAGTAAGATTTCCTAGATAACTCACACACAATGTTTCCTATGGTTAGCATCTTCTATTAATCCTATATTCATCGCTGCCACTAATGGATATGGGTCCCTTCTGATTAGCTCTTATTACTAGTCACAGCTAAGGAATGTCGGCTCATTATCATTACAGTTTATATTATAATGCGAGTATTTTTAGTGACATACCTTCATCCTTACTTATAACTGCTGTCTTTGCTGCCCCGACCCTAAGAGACCACTTCTCCAGGGAGCCCCTGGTTCCTTTTATTAGAGAGTAGAATTGGAAGCCAGTTCGTTGCTAGTTGTCTGCATTGTTCCTGGGGTCTCCGTGCGGTCCTTGCTCTGTTCTAGGGTCCCACCCAGGACACCACGTGACCTTTAATGGCCGGGTCTCCTCACACTCCTCTGAATTGTGAGTGTCCCCCAAGCTGTCCTGGCTTATGATGACAGCGACAATCTTAAGGGTTCCTGGTTGGATACTTTGTAGCGTTCTCATGTGTTGGGATTTCCCTGGTGTCTTTCTCATGAGCAGACTGGGGTTACGGGTTTGGGGGAAGCAGACCCGAGATGAATAGTGATTCTTACCCCATGACAATCAAGGGTCTAGTCTTCTGAGATGGCCCTGTCCCGTTGACGTTAACCTTTACCACCTGGATGAGGCAGTGTTTCTCAAGTTTCTTTCTCTTTTGCTCACTGTATTTTTTTTTTTTTTTTTTGTAAGGAGCTCACTGTGCCCAGCCCATGTGCAGGGAGCAGGGAGTTAGGCTCCATCTTCTGGGGTGCGGGTCTAAATAAATCATTTGGGATTTTTCCACACATGGGATTTGTTTCTTCTCATCCATCTGCTTGCGTATTCATTTATTTATTTATATGTACCCATCGAAGTTTGCTTTGTACTTTAGAGTCTAATCCAATACAATTTTATATATTCTGTTGCTCAGATTGTTCCAGGTTTGGCCACTGGGAACTTTTCATTTGGCTCCCACACCGTACCTCTGACATATCTCCATCCTTGTTGGGTGTTTTGAGTACTTACTTCCTTACTTATATTAGCTGTTTTTGCTGCCCCAACCCCAAAATAGAGTGTTTCTCCCGGGATCTCTGGTTCTTTTTATTAGAGAAGAATATTGGAAACCAGTCTCGTTTCTAGGTGTGTGCATTGTTACCAAGGTACCATTAGTTCTAGACCCTGCTGACTGACAGGGCAAAGAAATAAATACATGCATATAAACTATAGAGCCTCTATACACATATATTGATGAATATTTCTGCATGTAGCAATCTATATCTCTAGAAAATTAAGCCTGCATTTGTACTGAGTTGTTCATCTCTAGCCTGTTACTGTGTGGATGTATTTACCTTCTCCCCTTGCATATGTGGGCTCCTCTGCTCCACCATCTGGTCCCCGGTGTCTCACATCTGTTTACTTAATTGTTTGTTTCCGGGGTCCAGGTAGGGTAGCTTCAGGAGTGACAGCCCACGTTCCCCGTGGAAACCTCTTTATTCATCAAGCACAGGTCACCATGGATGTGTAATTCCTTTCCCCTTCCATCTAACAGATTTCGGCGGTTTGCAACATGAAGTTTCATAGGCTTATCTTCAAATCAGATAGTTTTGTTATGCTTTGGACTTTACCCTTGGGTTCTCCGACCTCCTGAATTATTTTTAATTTGCATTACTGTCTTTGTCAGCTACCGGTCGCTGTACCACATCCCTGAGATGAGCAACCTAGAAAGAGCACAGGTTGGTTTTGGCTGATGGTGTTTGAGGTTCCGGTCGATGATCAGTCGGCCTGTTGCTCCAGGCGCATGGGAGGAAGCGTAACAAGGCAGAAGGATGTGGTAGTGCACAGCTGTTCACCCCACGGTGGAGAGAGGAAGACAGAGGGGCCAGGGTCCCAGAGTCCCCTTCAGGGGGAATCCGGCAATGACCTAGGAGCCTCCCGCTTGTCTTGACCTCCTGAAGGTCCCTCTGCCTTCCAACAGCGCCAGCCCGGGGACCAAACCTTTAACACATGGCCTTGGGGTACTTTCCAAATCGAAACGATAGCACATGCATTAAAGTTCACTTTGAGTGCTGCAGCGTCTCTGGGTTCAGACCCCGCCCTACTGCCCCCTCCTCCTTCCCTGTACCTACTCCTGAGATTGGTCTCGACACCTCCATATATGAGCATAGCATGATTTGAACTGTTTCTGAAATCAAGTCTCCTTCTCTCCCTCCGCACCTCCTCCTGGCCTCTCTCCTCCTGTATCTGGAGTCCCTCTTGAATCCCAGTTTCTCCCTCGCTTCCACCTAAGAGAGAAAACCTACCACCCTTGACTTGTGTGACTGGCTCATCTCACGTAGTATAACAGTCTCCAGATGCATCCATTTTCCTGCCAATGACATCATTTTGTTCTTCTTTGCGGATAAGTAAAATTCCGTTGTGTGAATAGACCAGTTTTATAATCCATTCAGCTGGTTCCTAGATTGGCTACTGTGAGTTGTGCTGCCGTAAACATGGAAACGCGTGGATCATCACTGTGATATTCTGACTTTGATGCCTTTGGAAGGGTACAGAAGGGTGGTCTAGCTGGCCCCGTGGTGTGGTGGTTCCACTCCTAGACTTCTACTGTGAGTTGTGCTGCCGTAAACATGGAAACGCGTGGATCATCACTGTGATATTCTGACTCGATGCCTTTGGAAGGGTCCGGAAGGGTGGTCTAGCTGGCCCCATGGGGTTCCACCCCTAGACTTCTGGGAACCTCCACACTGATTTCCATGGCGGTTGTACTCGTTTATAATCCCCCCACAGAGTGTAAGGGTTCCTGCTTCCCCACATCCTCGTCAGCGCTGGTTATTGATTGTGTTCTCCATGATTGCCCTTCTCACTGGGGTGAGGTGAAATCTCAGTGTCGTTTTGATTTGCATTTCCCTGATTGCTAAGGATTCTGAACATTTTTCATAGATTATTGGCCATTTGTATTTCTTCTTTTGAGAAGTGTCTATTCAGTTCAGTTGCCTTTGAGGGGATACTGGGGATTAGACACAGTGATGTTTTCCCTCTGGGCTACATTCCCCAGCTCTATTTATTTATTTGTTTTATTTTGAAACACGGTTTCAAAATAAGTTGCTGAGGGTCTCATTAAGTTGCCCAGGCTGGCTTTGAACCTGCCATCCTCCTGTCTCAGCCTCCCAAGTACTAGGATTACAGGCTATTTTTTACCTTCTTACATGTATTAGTTAGAGTCCTTGCTCATGCCATAGTAGGTTTTGGAACTGGCTTGAGTGGGTGAAGAAGTTCACTTTACAAACAGCAGCGTCTGGCAAGAGCAGGAAGGGGCAGAGAGGCGGCGGCTCCTTGGCTTAGGACACAGTGAGTTCCCTTCTTCCTCTGCCCGTCACCTCTGACTCCAGTGCAGACAGTCCTTCCTCAGTGTCCATGGGAGAGCCGACCCAGGGCTCGGCTCCGATACCAACACCCGCAGACACAGGGTCCCTTACAGATGGTTCAAATCATCGCTGTGGCTGGCGACACTTGATACAATGTAAATGCTATGTAAATAGTTGCTAAATGATGCTGTTTAGGGAGTGACGACAAGAAAAGCTAGCCCTCCGTCTGTCTTGCACAAAGGCAGTGTTCTTTTGAGTATTTTCCATCCACAGCTGGTCCAGGGCACAGATGCGGAATTCACAGATGCAGAAGGCCGGCCGTGCACACTACCTGCCTCTCTTCAGCCTCGGACCTGCCTTTTCTCACACTTGGTCAGCGCGCTAAAGACGGCTGTGCGTGGACTCGTTCAGTCAGTATTGGTTCAGGGCCCACAGTTGCAAACAGAGCTCCGCTGGATGGGCAAATACGGACAACCGCGGAGAAACCCGCCTGCCCTCTTTCAATTAAACCCTAGTGAGTGTATGCACACAATAAATGATAAATGTCAGAAACAAGAAAGAAGACAGTGTAAGAAAGTGCTGAATGTTGAAGGTAAAAATGACTGGAGAGCTGGGGAGGCTGAGACAGAAGGATCGCAGGTTAGAGGCCAGCCTCAGCAATGTAGAGAGACTCTCAGCGACCTAGGGAGACCTTGTTTCAAATTAAAAATTTTTTTGTGGTACGGGGGATTGAACCCAGAGGCATTCTACCTTCAAGCTACACCCCCAGCCTGATTTTATTTCTTATTTGGAAACAGGGTCTCGGTAGGTTGATGAGAGTCTCACTACTTGTTGAGGCTGTCCTTGAATCTGCGATCCTCCTGTCTCAGCCTCCCAAGTGCTGGGATTACAGGTGTGTACCACCATGTCTTGCTCTCAAAATAAAAATTTTTAAAAAAGGGTCAGGGGAATTGTAGCCTTGCTGGGGGTTCAGCATCCGTTCCTACTTTGCGACTTCACACAGTGGACGGGGAGAACCGTGGTTGTCGCGGCTTTGATCCTCTCACGGAACCCCACCTGGGGCCTCCTCTGAACTGATTCCTTCCCAAAGTCCCCGCCTCCACACACCATCCCACTGAGCCCCAGGTGTCCACATGTGGACTTGGGGGTGATGTGGACACCCAGTCTCTGGCAGGTCTCCAAGATGGAGCGTCTCTAGGGTATTCTAGAACAGTGTAGACACCGGCCTGCCCGGAGCAGAGAATGCAGGGGTTAAAGGTGAGATGAGAGAGGTCACAGGGGCGGGGGGTGGGTAGGAGCTTCCTGGCTGGTAGAGCAAGAATGGAAATCGGGAGCCCTGGGGGAGGTTATAGGGAGAGCGGGCAAGTCGTGAGAAGATGAGTGATAGGATTTGGTACTAGGAGGCACAGTCTGGGGTAGGCGGGAAGAGGTTCAGAAGCGGTCATCCTCTCCCCACTTCCACCCCATGCTAATGGTTGTTCCCCGAGGTGCTTGGGGCTGTGGGACCATATTTGCTTCCGCGTGAGCAAATGGGGAAAAGGGTTTTCAGAAAGTAGGGCGCCACTGGCAGGAAGAGGCCAGGAACCCATTAGCGGTTGACCCCATGAGGGTTTCAGCCTCACAGCACACCATGTATTTGCAAACATCTTTTCATCTCACTAATAAGGGGATCGATAACATTGGAGGGGCTGCGGAGAGACAGGAAAATCACTTTCTAAGTGGCTCATTCGGGCGCTTGAGCTGGAAAGACGTTTGAATTTGGCCATGAGGAGAGGCGGGGGCAAGTAGGGGGCAGAGAAAAGGGCTATTTAGTGGAGAAGAAGGAGCAGGACCAAGAAGCCCCAAGTATTCCGGCCTGAGGCAGGGGGAGGTACAGCGCTGGTGGAGCTGCAGAGAGAGATTACGCAGAAACAAATTATGCATGAGGTGACCTGAGGGGACTTAGCCCGGCTGTTGAAAGGTAATGGGTAAGAGACTCCGCAAACGCATCTCCTCGCGCTCAACCACCTCCAGAGACGGGCGCAGAGGGGAAAAGGTATTCAGTACAAATACCAATGAAAGCACGTGGTTGTGATGCGCTCGCTCGCGCATGGAAGCTCTTCTCTTCTCTTCTCTTCTCTTCTCTTCTCTTCTCTTCGGAAGTCTGTAGATGCATTGACTGGAGAGGTAGGAGCATCTCCCCATGGGCCTCTTTCTTCTGGACTCTTCAGTGCGGGGGTGAGGGCTGGGTCACATTCCAGAGAGGCGCCATCTCTTCTAGCCAAAAAGGGGACAATGATGAAAATCTGCAGGAGGCTGGAATTGCTCCTGTTTTGACCTCAGAACATAGTCCTATTGGCTTGCGCTGTTTTTACCTCTCAGATATTATGGACCAAAGCCACATTTTTTTAGCCAAAAAGAAAAAGGAAAGAATAATAGGCAGGCGTGGTGGTGCACACCTGTCATCCCAGTATTTGGGAGGCTGAGACAGAAAGATTGCAGATTCAAAGCCAGCCTCAGCAATTTAGTGAGACCCTCAGCAACCTAGAGAGACCCTGTTTCCAAATAAAAAAATAAAAAGGGCTGGGAGTGTAGTTCAGAGATAGAACACCCCTGGGTTCAATCCCAAGTAATACACACACACACACACACACACACACACAGAATAATAACATTTTCTTCACTGGAATTGGTACGTTGAAAGTCTAAAGAACAATTATCTTTTTGGCTCTTCTATTTTGAACATGATATATAAAAAGCAGTACTTTAGAATTTTCTGCTAAAATTATTCAGGGATTTCCCTATTTTTCTTTCCTTCTTCCCTTCCCCCCAATGGTACTGGGGAATGAACCCAGGGGCATACTACCTCTGAGCTACACACCCCCAGCCCTTTTTATTTTTTTATTTTGAAACAGGGTCTCGCTAAGTTGCTGAGGGTTTAAGTTTCTGAGGCTGGCCTTAAACCTGAGATCCTCCTGTCTCAGCCTCCCAAGTACTAGGATGACAGGCATGCCCCACCATGTCCAGCTGCTGCTGCCACCCCTCCTCCTCCTCCTTCTCTTCCTCCTCATCCTCCTCCTCTTTCTCCTCCTCCTCCTCCTCCTCCTCCTCCTCCTTCATCTTTCTGAATTGTAGTATTGGTATCTAAGATAGAAATGTGTTTCTACATGTGAATTTAAATAGATTATCATATTGGAACTATCCTGAAACCCAATATAATACAATGAGTTTAAGAACTCTCAAGGAAAGATAACCGCAAAGGTGATGTTTTCATCATTTCCACACCCAAATTTAACATTTCAGAACTCAGAAATGTTAAATAGAAGTCTGTTTCTTAGCACCTCTCATACCAGCCATTCGTTCATCCACTGATTCATCCAAGTTCAGCTCCTCATTAAGCTTACATTCTGGGGCAAGAACAGAAAATAATCTAAAACACACAAATAAGGTAATTAGATAATTGCAGACACTGGGGCATGGTATAAAGAAAATAATGTAGAATCACAGAATCCAGGTCACTGTGCCATGGATGGACTCATTTAGATTGGGAGTTCAGGAACACCATTTCCGATGCTGGCCTCGAACCTGCAATCCTCCTGTCTCAGCCTCCCAAGTACTGGGATGACGGCCGTGTGCCGTCGTGCCTAGCGAGGACAGGCATTTCTAAGGAGGTAACATTAGGCTGAGACTTGAATTATGACTTAGGTAAATGTGAGGAATGGTTACGATAATCCCTAAACCTAGAATTAATTTAATGGGTTGAAGGGTCACAAAGAAGGCTTGGGTACCTGTTCCATAGAACTCAGACTAGGCAAAATGCATTCTATTTCAGCTATTGTGGAGAATTTGTCATATCCCTTTTAATTAGGCCACCTTATCAAATTATATCCTGGGGACAGATTTAAACCTCACAGAAAAAAAATCCCTAAATTAAAGTGAAGACACAGTCACATGGCAGATGTAGGTTCTATCAGCCATTCCCCTCCTTGAAAGACAGCAGGGTTCCGAGGACAAGGAGTCCATATTAGGACAGGAAAAACACACAATTTTATGAGCAAGTGCAGGGATAGAGCACACCTTCTTTATTGATAAATAACCAAGGGCGAAAGTGGGATTTTCCAAGGTTCTGTAGCAGCAAAGATGGAGAGCAGCCAGGCACAGTGGTGCAAACCTATAATCTTGGGACTTGGGAGGCTGAGACAGGAGGATCACAGGTTGGAGGCCAGCCTCAGCAACTTAGCAAGATCCTCAGTAACTTAGCGAGACCCTGTTTCAACATAAAAATATAAAATAGGTCTGGGGGTGTATGTCGGAGGTAGAATATCCCTGTGTTCAATCTCCAGTACCACAAAGGAAGGAGAAGGAGAGAAAAAAAAGTTGGAGAACATGAACATGGTATTTGAGGCAGAGAGTCAGAATGTTTACAAGTATGTGTTGACAGAAGTGCTTCCTATTTTTCCTGCTAAGCACAACTAAACCACCTGAACATTGTGTGTATTTTGTTTGTTGTTGTTTGTTTGTATATGTGGTGCTGGGAATTGAACCCAGGGGCATTCTACCTCTGAGCTACACCCCCCAGCCCAATTTTGAAACAGGGTCTTGCTAAGTTGCTGAGGCTGGCCTCAAACCTGCGATCCTCCTGTCTCAGCCTCCCAAGGACTGGAATGGCAAGTGTACGCCACCACACCTGACTCAGATGTTATTTTAAATCAAAATTTCCAGCCGGGTGGAAATTTCTAGTGAGACCCTGTTTCCAAATAAAAATAAAATAAGTCTGGGGGTGGAGCTCAGAGGTAGAATGCCCCTGGGTTCAATCCCCAGTGCCACGATAAATACATACATACATACATACATACATACATACATAAATGTGTCCAAAGAAGTAAATTTGTTTCCTTTAGTTAGACAATTTTATTTTACAAAACAATTGATTTTTTTCTGTGAATTGCAAAACAACAGTACACGTTCTTTTTAGAAAGCTTAGAAATTATCATACAAACGTACATGAAAAAATCATAAAACCCCAAAGCCTCACACAAAAGTACATAAAATTCACAGAACCCCTGCACCAAGCCCTAACGACCATGAAGATTTGGATATTTAACTTTCCCACCTCTCTTGTAGGCCTATCAGACAAAACCATCAGATTATATGCATATTTAACCAACTTCAACACATTTAAGTGTGTCAAAATAAAAAGACTTACAGAAGGTGCTGCATGTTAAGTCTCGTACACGATCAGTAAAAAGAGTTGGAGCCTTGCTTGATGACCCTGAGTGCAGATTCTGAGTCTCCAACCGTGGTTGGGTGACATCTGCAAGAGCCGCGGAGAAACCCCGGGTCCCCGCTCCAGGCTGGGGATACCCTGGCCCCACATGACTGACTCTCGCTTTAGAAATGCCTTTCCGCCATTCTGCTCTCTGCTCCCAAATGAACAGCAAGGAGCTGCTATTTCTTTCTGCCTTCGATGGTTTGTCCCAGGTAGTCGCTGCCTGTTTCTAATTTAGTGCTTCTCATTTGCTGTGGGCTGAGAAACCACATAGCTGAGTTTATTAATAATCACTCCACCCTGAGCAGTAATTATATCTTGCATTTGTGTGTGTGTGTGTGCGTGCGCATACTTTCTTCATTCAGGTCAATTACTGAGATAGGTGCCTTTATTCTTTATAATGACTGGGTGGGAACTCAGGATGAGCCGAGATTAAGTCATTTGCCCAAATTCACATAGTAAAATAGCTAATTTGGAAGTCGCATTGATCCAGCCTGCACTCTGGAAAGTTATATGTGGATTTTTTTAATCTGTATGTCTGATGGGATGGTTATGGTATTAGGAACTAGGAATACATACCCCCCCCCAGTTGAAAGCAAGGCAATTTTAGGGTGTGCTCTAAAGGATTTCTTAAAAGGACATGAATGTGAAAACAAATTTGCATTGTACAGTGAGAATTTTCCTTTTTGTTTTTGTTTACTTGTGAGTGTATCGGTGCTGGGGACCAAAGTCAGGGCCTTGCGCATGCGAATCCAGGCGCTCCACCACTGAATCCCACACCCCGGTCCCTGAAAGACTCTTCTTGATTCACTTTCAATTCCTGATGATGTCACAGATAAAGCTTTAATCAGAGCTAAAACCTTTTTAATACTTTTTTTGGCATTGGGATTGAACCCAGGGGCATTCTACCTCTGAGCTATACCCTTGGCCCTTTATAATTTTATTTTGAAACTGGGTCTCACTCAATTACTGAGGGTCTTGCTAAGTTGCTGAGGCTGGCCTCAAACCTGTGATCCTCCTGTCTCAGCCTCCCAAGTACTGGGATGTCAGGCGTGCGCCACCACACCCAGCTTTTTAATATCTTTTTAGCGCTTGCTACGAAATCTTTTTGACAAGAAAGAAAGCAAGCCTCAGGTGGAAAGCTTTGGGTAAGCAGTTGTGTCTGGCCAGAATTTACTAACATTTTGCTTTGAGCACCTATACGCAGGGATAATGCCTGTTTACAAAAACGTTTTCCTGTGTGAAGGGGGTGTTTTCTTCCCAAATACTCTTATGTAGATTTAAATCGGGGAGTTGATTTTTGCCAAATTAAATAATAGCAGGTGTTCGCAGATATGGCAGGAAAAAGCAGGAGGCCAGCACATAGAATGATTAAACATAAAAACACGTGCTTAATAGGAAAATTAATTTTCAGAATTACAGCACCATCCATTAACGGGCGTGCTGGGCGCTTAGAACAACTCAAGGGCAAGGGGTGAGAAAATCACTGATTCTCACCCTCCTGCTTCCCGTCAGTGCAAGTTCCAGAAGAGCAGGCGCACGCATGTTAGACTAAAGTCAGTCCGTGGGAGCTCCCAACTCTCCTCTTGGTGACTTTTGTGAGCCTGTTGTTAAGCAGAGCCATTCTCCAAAATCAAATTTTACCAATTGACCGTTAACTAAGAATGTCATGAAGAACACAAAGTCGTAAATACTTGGACGTTCCCGCGTCCCGCATTTTACCGTGCGTTTTGCCCCCCCCCTTTTTTTTTACTGTACCGGGGATTGAACCCAGGGGCGTTCTACCTCCGTGCTAAACCCCCAGCCCTATTTTTTATACTTTATTTTGAAACCGGGTCTCACGAAGTTGCAGAGGGCCTCACTAAGGAGAGACAGAGAGAGAGAGAGAGAGAGAGAGAGGGAGAGAGAGAAAGCTGAGGCTGACCGCGAACCCGGATCTTCCGGTCTCCGCCTCCCAAAGTACTGGGATGACAAGCGTGCCCACCACCCCGGCGCTTTGCCCTCTTTGGCATTTCCTGCCACTGCAGGCTGGACTCCTGGTCTCCCCACCATGTTCAGCAACCTCCAACAGGTAGTTTCCCATAGACTGAGCATTGACACTAAGGAAATGGGCAAAAGCTACGAATTGGGGCTCTTTTTCCTCCTCGAGAGCGGGTGCTGCTACGCCTTTGCCAGCACACCGCTCGATGTGCCCCTTCCTGCTGAGAACTGAGCGTCCCCATCCCTGGCCAGGTGGACCCCACGGCCGTACTTCTGGCTCTTGGTGGCAGCAGACACTTTGGAAAGCGCAGATGGCCAGCTCTTGAGAACTCAGCAGCCAGACACGGCCTGGAGGAGTTGCGAGTTGTTATAGCTGTACGTTCTGGGGATGAGAGACTCCATCTCCCGTCTCTGTAATAAGGCTAGAGAACACGTCTCCCAGCTATGTTTTTCCTTATACAAATGGAAGCCCACTTACCTTGGGGTGCACTCTTACTTTTTAATGAATATGTGCTTACTTTAACCATTTCTTGACATGGAGGGGCACTCTTTTCTCCGTTCTTGATGTGAGCTTCTCCTTCCAATCTGTAAGACAGAAAAGAAGCCAAAGTGGGGGGGGGATAAAAAAATGTCAGTTGTGGTAACAGAATTTATGGCTTGGGTTTTAATACTCGGGAGTGTTTTGCAAATATCGTGTCTCTTCCCTTGCGCACATGGTGGCTCTTATTCAGCTGAGAGAGAGGTTAAGTGAGAAACGAGTTGGCTCGTGACGGATAGATTTATTGCACCCTCTCCCAGCCCCCAACACACATACACACACACTCTGATGTTAATTCGATTTGAAAAAAGTTATCACAAACATCATCATCAATTTCTCCCCTCACAGGAGACAGGATTGTTCTTGCTTTACCGCCCTCTGCTGGAAATCCTGGGAAACACACCTGGCCTCTACCTCCAGGGTGCTGTGCGCGTGGGACTTTAATAACCATCTTCTCAAGACACATGCTCGGTGCAGAAGCCCAGAGAGGCAGGCGAGATTAGAAATAAAACCGAGTCGTGCATTCAATGCACCGGTCGAGTGTTGATTTAATGAGCCACGAAAAAATAGCCAGTTTGGGATTCGATCAAAGAAAGCAATTAGACATAATGGGGGGGGGCTGAAAACAATCGACTATTACCCAAAGACAGGGGTGCTTTAATTAAACTAAAAGATATATCTAAGGTTTAATGAGGTGGTCACAAGAGCATCACACAAAGGCTACTTAACTGCTGAGTGTAATAGGAGCCATCTGAAAGGGCGTTTAAAGGCACCTAGTAAGAGATGCAGCCTTATTAAAATTATATTACTATCGTGTTAAGACTCTACAGTGAGCCTCAACCGTCTTCCGTAAGCAAAGCCACCATGTCTAAGAGCATTCATTGACTGGGTGCGGATATTGAGGGGAGTCATTTATCCTTGATTCCGATGTGGAGACATTGCTGGATTCTACCTGATGGAGTGGTATTTCTTGGGTCATTCGGAGTGAACACTGATTGTAGCATAGAAGACCTCATAACAGATTAGGATAGTGTGAATTTATCTCTCTGTCTGTAAGTCTTTCTAGGGTTAGACAAAAAGACATCAGCTGTAAGAGGCAGGGCTGGAGGCGAATCACCAAGACAGGGACTCACAGTTGGAAATCACCGTGGCTTAATTTTACCATACATTATCCAGTCCAGCTGGGCGTGGAGATACACACGCCTGTCATCCCAGTACTTAGGAGGCTGAGACAGGAGGATCACAGGTTTGAGGCCAGTCTCAGCAACTTTAGTGAGACCCTCAGCAACTTAGCAAGACCCTGTTTCACTAAATAAATGGATAGATAGATAGATAGATACATACATACATACATACATACATAAATGGGCTGGATATGTAGCTTAGAGGTAGAATCCTTCTGGGGTCAATACACAATACCAAAAAAAAAATCAAATTCTTTATCTGAGCTAGGAAACAGAACCAACTTGTAATGGTGTGTAAGTCGTTCAAAGCCTGAGTCTTTATTTTAGCCACTATTGTTTCCTTTTATGTCATCATCGGGATAAGAAATGAAGAAGGGACTGAAACAGGGAAGGAGGGGGAGTGGCAAGAAAAGTCAAAGTGTTAATAGAAAGAAAAGAACAAAAAATAATAATACTAAGCTCGCCGTGGCGTCTCATCTCCTTGCCATCCCTCCCTCCCTTGTGCAGTGTGGACCCTGTGAAGTTCAGCTTGTGCAGAGCTGAGTTTTCCAGACACAAGACACGGGTTTTGGATGGTTGAGCATGGTGGCGGAAGTGTGCAGGAAGGATGGGACCTTAGAAGCAATGATGTTTCAGTGGCTGTGGACGTTGATTCTTTTGCGCTAGGAGCTGATAACTCTGCCCTTAAGTCCCTTTTTATATCTGAAAAACAACAATTATCTATCTTAACCAGAGGCACTGAGGGGAAGTAACAAGAGCACAGAAACTTCTTCCCTCTGCAGCTCCAGCCATCCCCTCTTCTGGCACCGCCATTGGCAAACGCCCGTGGACATATTTCTAACACTAATTTGCAAAGAGAGTCTGAAGGTACCGTTGGATGGTAGACATGGAATCTGGTTTAGCTCTTTTTATTTATATATTATTTGGTACTGGGGATCAACCCTTAGGAGGCGTTCTACCTCTGAGCCACACCCCCGGTCCTATTTTATTTTTTGTTTTGAAAAAGGGTCTCACTAAGTTGCTGAGGGTCTTGCACTGCGGAAACACCGGGGGAAGGACTTTTTATCCTCTTGGGGTAAATTTTCGGCATCCGCAGGCCATCATCTTTGCACACGTTTCTGGAGTCCCTTTCTGGGGACTGATAGATAGCCTGCTCTGCTCCCGGGAGGCGCATCTCTCTCCTGGCTCCCTGCAGCATCTGCACTGGGTCTGAGCCCGGATCCATGTTTATGAGACATATGTAGACACTTCTCCCTGTCTTGGCAAAGACAGAAATAGAAGCCTAATGTCTACATGTAGGTACTATATAAATACAGAGTTGTGCGTGCTCCGTGTGTGTCACGCATCATTTATCCATGTATTTTTAGTGTCACCCACACATTTACATATGCTGTCACGTTTCAAACCGCACCTCCATCTAGTGCCTTGTTCAGCACGAACCCGGCAGCAGGCGACATCATTCCTTCAAGGTTTCTTCTTCTTCTTCTTCTTTTTTTTATTTTTCCCACCCAAAATGAAGATCGGAAAGCAAGAAAATAAGTCTAGAAATAGAAGGCAAATTTAAAACGGGTGACACTGTACCGAGATGATCCGAGGATACTGTGGAATGAGCGCAGAGGTCTGATGTGAGTCTGGCTCCGTAGTTAGAAGCACGCCATTGCTTGAATGCACCGTGTAAACCCGGGCTCCCCTGAGATGAAGTTTACACTGCAGCTGTTTTCTAGAGAGGATCTAGGTCTCTAGACCATCATTGGCGAGTCCGTGGGAAATGGGTAGGATAACCAGAAGGGAAAGGGTTCTCTCCATAGGACTGAGGGGGTCAGAGAGTTTTCACCTGCGGACGTAACATTTGGATCGGCTCCTGGAGGGTGGTTAGAAACTTACAGAAAAGTCAGAAATCAGTTGACCTAACAGACCAAGACCAAACACTAGCAATGAACCAACCTAACCTAGAAAGTCCAAAGTGTTTTCATTTCTCAACAGGGATCAGTCTTAATTTTTTATTTGTTTGGAACTGGGGATTGAACCCAGGGGCATTCGACTTCTGAGCTACACACCCAGCCCTGTTTTATTTTTTGTTTTGAAGCAGAGTCTTGCTAGGTGGCTGAGGGTCTTGCTAAGTTGTCAAGACCAACCACAAACCTACGATCCTCCTATCTCAGCCTGTCAAGTACTGGGATGATAGGCATGCGCCACCATACCTGGATCAACAGGAATCACTCTTAAATAAGAGAAAACTCGAAATAGCAGAGGGTTTACCTTTCCTTCCTTTATCCAGCCCTTAGCGTGTCTTTCTTTGACCTTGACATTTCTGTGTACCATGGGTATGGTAAATCAGTTCTTGGTTGAACCACACCCAAATGTTTGAAAACATTTGCCCTTGAGGAGCCAGCACATTATTAAATGAAGGATTTCATGGGACAAGTGTGACTCAGGTAAAGGCAGAGAGCGCGTTGGCTAAGAGCGCGGAACAACAGCAGAAGGGCAAACAGACCAACCAGCATGGTCCAGCCTGGAAATCCCTAGCTGTGGCCGCAAGTGTGTACGTGCGGTGTGCTCCTGAGCGTGTCTCCACGTGCATCGTCCCTCTAAATCCTTGCCTTGTTTTTTTTTTTTTTTCATGTTGGTTCTATCTCAAGATCCCCTGACTCTAACCCATTATACTTACTGTAATCCTTGGAATTGGAGGCTGGGGGGTGGTGGCGCCCTTGGTCTCTCTCTTTCAATGGCTGACTTTTGAGATTCCACAGTGGTTCTTAGCCCAGAGGGTGGCGAGATCCCCCAGACCTGTTAGAGGTAGATGCCCGTCCATCGCCGCTGCTCAGGGCATCGCTAACGGTGGGTGAGCGCCAAGACAGCGCCATCGTTGGCTCTGTCCTCCCAGATGTGTGCACCACTTCACGGACTGTGGCGGAGACGGAGGGGATGGGAGGAATCAAAGAATAAACAGAAAGGCAGAAAAGAACAGAGGAGACACCGGGCGTGGTGGTGCACGCTTGTCATCCCAGTATTTGGGAGGCAGAGACTGGATGATCCGGGTTCGCGGCCAGCCTCAGCTACTTAGTGAGGCCTCCACAACTTAGTGATATCCTCTTTCAAAATAAAGAATAAAAAAATAGGGCTGGGGATGGAGCTCAGAGGTAGAATGCCCCTGGGTTCAATCCCCAGTACTGAAAAAAAAAAAAGAAGAAGAAGAACAGAGGAGAGAGAGGAAGAACGTTATGGTAATTGCAGTGGGCATCTACCGCTGCTTGAGGAGGGTTGCTGTTTAAAAACCCACGAAGGTCTTGAGGTGTTTTCTTCCAAGTTGTGAGCACTTTGTTTACTGACACAGACCCCCTTGCCGTCTCTCTCTGCCTGTTCTCATTTACTCTGCCTTTTTTTTTTTTTTTTTGCAGTACCGGGGATTGAACGCAGGGGCGTTCTACCTCCGCGCTCCACCCCTGGCCCTATTTTTTATACTTTATTTTGAAACTGGGTATCACGAAGTTGCAGAGGGCCTCACTAAGGAGAGAGAGAGAGAGAGAGAGAGAGAGAGAGAGAGAGAGAGGGAGCTGAGGCTGGCTGTGAACCCGGATCCTCCGGTCTCCGCCTCCCAAAGTACTGGGATTACAAGCGTGCGCCACCACGCCCGGCTTACTCTGTCTTTAAAGAGATTCTTAACGGGGTTTGATAAGGAAAATTCTGCATAACCTTTAGCAAACACATGCCCGAGTTTAATCTGGTACAAGGTGGTCCTTTATGATACGTATTTATATGTAGCAGCGACCACTGAATATATATGAGCGCATTGGATATACTCCTGCTGGGTTGTCTGTATGGTTTTCTGTATTCTGTGTCTGTTTATAATATTTACTTCCTAGAGGTATGGGGATTAAAATTAAAATTAAAACCGAGCATATGTCTAATACCTGCTAGAATGGACGGCACCCGGTTAGAATGAGACCACGCACGTGTAGCATCGCATCGTTGGGTGTCTTTTTCTAAATGTGGAATTGTCTTCGTCTGGCTTCCTGGAAGGAGAGCAGCCGGGACCTTGCGCCTGAACATTTCTTGGAGGTGGGCATTGTGTGGTCTCCTTATCCGTTGGTTGTGATGCTCAGAGACATCGCTTCTGGAAGAGTCATGTCAGTTCATCACGCCCATAGGACTTGTGTGAGACTGTCTGTTTCAGCGGTCCTCATTCACACATGGGATTTATCATTTTTATAAAAGGGGCATGTTTATTTCTTTTGATTTTTTATTTCATTTTGTTTATTGGTGCATTGTAGTTATACATTTTGATAAGTGTCAGGGTATCAGAAGCATGCATGCCCTTTTGATTTTTAATACACTTTTATCTTTGCATCGTAATGCGGTTCAGAGTGAGAGGAACGTCCTTGCACACAGCACTTGGTGTTTCCCTCCGTTCCCCACCCTGCTCCCTTCCCTTCCCCGTACGTGGTATTGAGATGGCTGTTGATAACTTCGTGTGTGTACTAGTGTTGAACTGTTTCCTTTATCAGATCCCCACCAGCAGCAGTAGCACCACCACCTCTCTCCCTGAATCCCTTCCACCATTCTACTGGAATCTCTCCTCATTTCTCTAAAGTCTCTTTGGCTTCCCAATTTCTCTCTAGATCCCACCTATGAGAGAAGACATACAACCCTTGACTTTCTGAGACGGGCTGGCCGCACTCGGCATCACATTCTCTAGTTCCAGCCATGTTCCTGTAAATGGCATCATTTTGTTCTTCATGGCTGAGTAGAATTCCATCGTGTCTAGACCCCATTTCCTTTATCCATCCATCTGTCGACAGACACCGAAGTTGGTTCCATAGTTTGACGACTGTGAATTGTGGTGCTCTGAACATGGATGTGCATGCACCCCTATAGTATTCTGACTTTAATTCTTTGAAAAGATATGGAGTGGTGAGGCTGGTATTTTTTAAATTGTGTTATTGCTGTGTGTGTGTGCATATGTTACTGGGGATTGAACTCGGGCATTCTACCTCTGAGCTACACCCCCAGGTCTATTTTATTTTTCATTTTGAAACAGGGTCTTGCTAAGTTGCTGACACTCTTGCTAAGTTGCTGAGGCTGGCCTCCAACCTGCAACCCTCCTGTCTCAGCCTCCCAAGTACTACCACCCAGGCTATTGTTGTGTGTGCGCGCACGCGCGCGCTTTAGTGTATTAAACAGTCTTCTTGTTCTTTGCTGTGGGGTTTCATGTCATGTCTTTAGGTCAACGCTGTTCTCAAGTCTTCTTTTTTAATTATTACTCCCCATTTAGGGAGTTGGCTGTTTGCAGGGTATTTTTTTATTTGTTTTTTTGTTGTTGCTGGTGGGTTTTTCTTTGTGTGTGTGTGTGTGTGTGTGTGTGCGCGCGCGCGCGCGCGCGTGTGTGTTACTGGGGATTGAACTCAGAGGCAGTCTACCTCCGAGCTACACCCCAGTCCTTATTTTATTATTATTTTTTTCTTATGTGGAAACAGCATCTTGCTAAGTTGTTTGCATCCCTCAGCATGTGGGCTGGTGTGCAATGTCAGAGTGGGAAGGGCCAGGGCATCCCTCCACATTCACAGCTGGAAAGCTCTCTCCTCTCCTCCCACAGGGACGCAGGGTCAACCGTCGTTCCCTACAACATGGTGCCACTCTGTGGCTGTCTGCCTGGGCCCCCGTCATCTACTCCTTTGAGACAAGTGAGACTGGCATGCTCCTCTTGCTACTTCATTTTCTGCCCCTTTCTTGCTAACCCAGGCTGTATGTAATTCCTTGCCTCAGGAAGGGCACTATGGCGGACTGTCAGGCACATGCTGTCCCCAGCAATCTCACTAATTAATTGTCTTCACATCGTCTCCATTGTGAACTGTTTGGTGTAGCTCACATGTGTGTCGCTGGCTCTTTTCCCCGTCTTAGCTCCATTAGAAATGGAATTCCCCGCCGTTCCTTTTTAGATTTCTGTCTTGTTGTTGTGCATGATTTCCAGGAGAAGGTGAGAAAATGATGGGGGGGGGTTATAGCACCACACATTAGCCTGAATTTATCAAGCTCCTGAGGCTTCAAATTTTCATTTTCATATGTCAAAAGAATGAAAGGTAGCCAAGCGTGGTGGCACACGCTTGTCATCCCAGTACTTGGGAGGCTGAGACAGGAGGATCATAGGTTCGAGGCCAGCCTCAGCAACTTAATGAGGCCCTCCACAATTTAGTGAGACCCTGTTTCAAAATAAAAATAAAATAGGGCTGGGGGTGTAGCTCGGAGGTAGAATGCCCCTGGGTTCAATCCCCAGTACCACCAAAAAAAAAAAAAAAAAGAATGAAAGGAAGACGTGGATGGGAAGACGGGGCTACCGAGGACATGTTGGTAGGGTTTATTCGGGGATAACAATTTTCAACTGACCTCTCAGCCTTCGTCAGAAGACTTTCTAGAGAATTCCCTGAAATTCCCTTTGAGTTACCTGAGCATGGTCTCCAGCTCGCTCTTGACGAGCCGGCAACTTCAGGTAGAGCACTTGAGAATTTCCACGTGAAGCATTGCTTCTGTGTTGGAGTGGAGTCAGAAAGGCCCCCATCCATGGGTTGCTGTTTCTTCCTGTGAACTCCAGCATCACGATGCTTCTGTTGGAAGACTGCCATGGGACGCTTATGTTAGAGTTTCTGTTTTACTTTTTATTTATTTATTTTTGCAGTACTGGGGATTGAACCCAGGGGCATTCTACCTCCAGGCTACACCCCCAGCCCTATTTTTTATTCTTTATTTTTGAAACAGGGTCTCATTAAGTTGTGGAGAGCCTCACTAAGTAGCTGAGACTGGAAGCGAACCTGCAGTCCTCCTGTCTCAGCCTCCCAAGTACTGGGATTGCAAGCGTGTGCCACCACGCCCGGTTTAAGAGTTTCTGTTTTACAAGGGAAGGAGTCTTCTGCACACACAGCAGCAGAGCTATGTGATTTGACTGGATTCATCTGACACCTGGTTAGAGGAGGGTGTTTTTTTATAGGTCCTTCTGCGACAAAGCGGGACTTTGGCACACGGCAAGAGGTGGCACTCGTAGCTCACTCGTGATCTTAGGGTCCTTACGTCACTGTCTTTGTTCAGGAGGCAAAATAGGAGAGTTTGTGTGCTTTTGCTTAGGTGCTTTCTGCGTCTGCCCCACTGTTAAAACTTTGAAAGCCGTAGAAAATTACAGATGATAAATAAGGATCATCTACATGTTTTTCCACCCAGAAGTGTCACGTCGTTCCCATTTTAGGGTATTCCTCATCGGTCTTTTTCTGAGCATTTAACAGCATTGGCATTGTGCTGTCCCTGTAATTTTATGTCTTTGTTTTGTTTAACATTCAAATTCTTTCAAAGTCATTAGGATCTTAACAAATATTCTCATACGTGCGTCTCTCTTTCTCTCCTTGGTACTGAGGATTGAACCCAGGGACATTCTACCTCTGAGCTACACCCCCATACACTTTTTACTTTTAGTGTGTGTGTGTGTGTGTGTGTGTGTGTGTGTGTGTTACTGAGGTTTGAACCCAAGAGCGTTCTACCTCTGAGACTCCCAGCCCTATTTTATCCCTTTATTTGGAAACAGAGTCTCACTAAGTTGCTGAGGGCCTCACTGAGTTGCTGAGGCCGACCTCAAACCTGCGATCCTCCTGTCTCAGCCTCTCAAGTACTGACAGATTAGAGGCGTGTGCCACCACCACATCTGGTTCTGAAATTTCATTTTAATAGTGATACTTTTTATTTCCTGCCATTCGTTCACTTTGTTCTATCACCTTTTCATTTTTAATGTTCTATTTTGAGATGTTCTTCCATCACTGCACCCAAACACGCGCCCCCTTGCTAACTCAGAGCCAAGGCTGGCGTCAGGTCCCGCTGCTGCCCACCACTGTGAGGCAGGGGCCTCTCTGCACGCCTTTCAATGTCTGGAGATGTTGCTCCTCCTTGCAACCTGAGGGTGCGGTGGGCATGTAGTCCATGTTTGTTGAAGTAATTAATAAGTCGATCCAAGTGAAATCCAGCTCCGGCTGGCCCGGCGCAGCAGGGAAACGCTGACAGCTCACGCTCTCCTTCCACGGCTCTAAACACTTCTATCAGACGTCAACACACAGAGTGGCGATTCTGTGTATGATGGGGAGATTTAACACTTTGGAAAAACTTTAATTGTTTAAGGGGAAAGAATCCAAGTGCTAAGTCACTCTTCTAAATCCAGTAAATTCCAGTTTTATTAATTAATTAATTCATTCATTTATTTTGTGGTACTGGGGATCGAACCCAGGGGCATTTACTTCTGAGCTACACCACTGGCTCTTTTTTATTTTTGTTTCGTTTTGTTTTGTTTATGTGGTGTGGGGGATTGAACCCTGAGGCATTCTACCTCTGGGCTACACCCCCAGCCCTATTTTATTTTTTATTAGGAAACAAGTTCTTGCTAAGTTGCCAAGGCTGGCCTCAAGCCTGCGAACCTCCTGTCTCAGCCTCTCAAGGACTGGGATTATAGCCATGTACCACCATGCTGGGCTTACTTTTTGTTTTTGAAACAGAGTCTCCCTAGGTTGCTGACAGTTTTGCTAATTGCTGAGACTGGTCTCAAACCTGTGATCCTCTTGTCTCCTTGTCTTGGACTCTCAAGAACTGGGATTATAGGCGTGCACCACCACGCCCGGCTATAAATCCAGTTTTTAAATATAATGAAAACAATTCTGTCAGAATATTTTTTCAAGGGGGTGGCGATTCTGTATCTTAATAAATTGATACTTGTATAGTAATTTATTTTATTTTATGGTACCTGGGGACTGAAGCAGGGATGTTCTGCCTCCCAGTTATACCCCCAGCCCTTCTTTTATTTTTAGTTTTAGAAATAGGGTCCTACTAAGTTGCTGAGGATCTCACTAAGTTGTTGAGGCTGGCCTTGAACCTGAGGTCCTTCTGATGCAGGCACTGGGATTAGAGGCGTGTACCGCTACGCCCAACTAGAGTCATTTATTTTAAAACGAGAGTCTGTGAGGTTGAAAGTTTTGTGTCATGAAGATCTGTAGTTGGATCATTCTTAAGAGTTCCCAGAACAGCTACTCAAACAGTTCATAGACACAGCTCCTGGTTGATCTTACTAGATTTTGGAGCCCTTTCTCTTGTAGGCCTTGAGAAGGATAAATTACAAAATTGGAGCAAAAAGTATATTCTCTCTGGGCATGGTAGAGCGTGTCTGTAATCCCAGTCCTGAGGAGGCTGAGACAGGAGGATCATAGGTTCAAGGACAGCCTTAGCAATTTAACGAGACCCTGTTTCAAATTTTGAAAAAAAAATTTTTTTTAAAGGCTGGGAGGGGGGTGTAGCTCAGAGGTAGAATGCCCTCAGGTTCAATCCCCAGTACAAAAAAAATAAAAAAGAAAAATAAAGAAAGAAAAAAAGAAAAAATTTTTGAGCCAGTCACTCTTTAGTATGAAAGATAAAAGGTTGTTTTCCATGTTGGTTTGGTTTTACTTGGGAGTGGATGAAAATGTTTCTTCCTGTCTTTTCATATCCGCCTCCTGCCTCTTTCCTTTGCGTCTGCTCCATTATGTTCTCAAGTAGTTTTCCATTTGCATTTTTCACATGGAATTTTTCACTTCTCTGAACATCAGCAACTTTACAAAATAATTAATTCTGTTTAAACAGACTTGGGACCCTACCAGTGCCTGGCGGAGCTGACTAGACCTTTGTTGACCAGGTGCACGGCTAAAAGTATAGGTATATTCTTATAATCATTTTACCTTTTAAAAAAAAGAAAAAGAAAAAGAAAGAAAAAAATCCTTATGGTCCTCTTAAGCCAAACAGGTAAAAGCAAGAAGTCATATTGGGAAATAGCTCTCATTTTCAAAAATGCTATAATTAATCATTTGAGGACTAAAACCGCGGCCGCGACCCCCTTGGGCGCTTTGAAGTTCCCCCGCCCACCTTCTGTATGAGTCGGGGTGTTAAGTCCCGGTGTCAGTGCCAATCCTAACTTAGAAATTACATTCTTCCCACTCAGAAATTCCTCCTGGAGTTTCAACAGGAGGAATTATTCCTCATTTCCCCTCCTGAAAACGGTTGTGTAATATCGCTGGCGGAGCCGGGATGATTGGTTCCAACCCGAGCCTAGCTGGGTTCCCGTGAACGGTTGAGGCGAGATCTATATATAGGATGTAAAAAGCCCGCGGCTACCGGCAGATTCAAAGCACTCGAGATGTGTAAGGTGTTATTACGACGAACGCGTTATTATTTTAACATTGCCGCGGCTATAAAACGTCCCCGGCAGCAGAGTAGCAAGGCTTGCTTTGTGCTCCAACAAATGGTTTCTCTGTCTCAACAGAACCCACCAATTTTTATTAAGCAAAGTAATCGGAGGTATTTAGATTTTTTTTTTCGGAACTCTACCTGTCTTTGGCAGGGAGTGAAATGACCAACAAAACACTGGTTAAAAAAATGGCACCACTGGAGTACCGCAAAATAAAAGAGCAGACATTCACGAGCCTTGCCCCACAGTAAAAAAAAAAAGAAAGAAAATTAGGAAAAAAAATAATAATCTACTCCAGTCACACTGAGTCTTAAACATGATTCCGTGGCTACCTGCTGATTTAATCAATCCTCTTTAGTTAAGAAATAGAAATTGTAGCGTAATATGCATGAGGAGAAATTTTAATGAAACGCATCGGGATTTCTCTGTCTTAATGGGAAGTGAGAATGATCTCGAGGTGGCCGGTCCACCTTTCCAACCCTTCCAAACAAAGAGCGCCAAAGGAGAGGAAATCATTGGCACCCCGGAACGGTTCCGCACATTTATCAGACCGTGGAACCTTCCAGTGCGTCTCCCGTGGAATCAGAGAGAGAAATGTGGGTGGGTGGTGTGACTGGAGGCTGCGCTGTAGTCCCATTGTTTCGATTTTGATCTCCAAGAGGACCTGGGAGTCCTGTTCTCCTCTGGACAGAAAGCCAGTCAGCACCCACTCAGGGTGGCATCTTTGGAAGAAAAGGCAGAAAAAAGGGCTGGAGGCACAAAGGATTATAAATCTGTGACTTGCAGGGACCAGCAACACCTACAAACAAAAGACACAGCACTGAGCCGGGCATGGTGGCTCAGGCCTTTGATCTCTGTGCTTGGGAGGCTGAGACATGAGGATCGCAGGTTCGAGGTCAGCCTCAACAACTTAGAAGGCTCTCTGCAACTTACTGAGACCCTGTTTCTAAGTAAAAAATCGAATAGGGCTGGGGGTGTAGCTCGGAGGTAGAATGCCCCTGTGTTCCATCCTCAGTACCAAAAATAAATAAATAAAATAAAAAGCAAGACTAGAGATCGTCTAGCCCCATGAGGCTCAGTAGCCCTTCTGAAGTGGAGTTAGTAGAAACTAACTTTTTCATTTGATTTCATAGTTATTTGTTTTAATACCTACATGTGACTGGTGGTTAAGCTATAGGAGGATACAGTCTGGGTATGAGAGGAAGGAATTGTCCAAAATGGTAGACATCTCCAACGAGAATGGCTCTACTCTTTTTTAGTACTGGGGATTGAACCCAAGGGCCTTCCATCTCTGAACTACACCCCCAACCCTATTTTATTTTTTATTTTGAAACAGGGTCTCACTAAGTGACTGAAGGTCTCACTAAGTTGCTGAGGCTGACCTTGAACTTGCGATTCTCCTGTCTCATCCTCCCAGGCTCTGCTCTTTACAACAAGGAAAGCCTTGGCCCAGGACTTTTGATAGGCGAGGCTATGTAGATATAAAGAGCAGGGGGTTGGAGTTTGAGCACCTGGCTTCCAGTCCTCAAATACCCGCCCACTTTGGACAAGTTACTTCTTTAAGGCTGAATTTCCATAAAAACAATGGTAATGGTGCCAGGCATGGTGGCGCATGCTTGTAAT